>SJYC01103238.1:0-15976 GCA_006408675.1 Madoqua kirkii
TGATTGAGCCCCAAAGTAGACTAGTGTAAATTCTCTGAGTACCTTTAAGGTGGGCTAGGTATATACATGTATTTTTTACTTTGACCATTACAGCGGGTTTATTAGGACATAATCTCATCATAAATTGGGGGAAGATCTTTACTTTGAAAGCTTTCATGTTCTTTTTTTTTTTTTTTTTTGACTGGGCTTATTTAATTCACAAAATATTTATTGTATGTTTTGTATTGTTTGTATCATATATGAGGCCCAGTTCCTCTGTGCTGATTTTGGTAGATGGTACAAGGATGGACAAGATCTTGTCTGCCAATATTGGTTATTCTGGTTTAATTTTATTGAAGAGCTCCTGGCCAAGGGCATAAGTGGGTGTTGAAATCTAGAAGTTTCTGTGCTATATGATAGGCCTTTTGGGACTATATTTGTTTCTGATACCTCAAATTTTTACAAAGGCATTGACTACTGACTGCACGGTTTTCTCTAGTGTGGGACTGTGACTTCCTGGAGGAGGCATCATTTTCTGGTCTGCACAGATACCCTGTGTTGTCAAATAGATGGCAGTTAGAAGGGGAAAATGTAGAAACGGTAACGGATTTTATTTTCTTGGCTTCAAAATCACTGGGGACAGTGACTGCAGCCATGAAATTAATAGATGCTTGCTCCTTGGAAGAAAAGCTATGACAAACCTAGATAGCATAAAGAAGCGACATCTCTTTGCCAACAGAGAGCTCTGTCCTTATAGTCAGAGCTATGGTTTTTCCAAAAGTACAGATGTGAGAGTTGGACCGTAAAGAAGGCTGCGTGCCAAAGAATTGACACTTTCGAAGTATGGTACAGGAGAAGATTCTTGAGAGTCCCTTGGACAGCAGGGAGATGAAACCAGTCAGTCCTTAAGGAACTCAACCCTGAATATTCAATGAAAGGACTGATGCTGAAGCTCCAACACTCTGGCCACCTGATACGAACAGCTGACTTATTAGTAAAGACAGTGGTCCTGGGAAAGATTGAGGGCAGGAGGAGAAGAGGATGACAGAGAACGAGATTGTTGGGTGGCATCACCAACCCAGTCGACATGAGTTTGAGCAAACTTTGGGAGAGAGTGAAGGACAGGGAAGCCTGGAGTGCTGCAGTCCATGGGATTGCAAAGGATCAGAAATGACTTAGTGACTGAACAACCACCACCACCATATTGTCAGGTGATGGTAAAAAAAAAAACCCTGATGCTTGGAAAGGAAAATAGGGGTGACAGAATAAGATGATTGAATGTCATCACTAACACAGTCGACATGAGTTTGAGCAAACTTTGGGAGAGAGTGAAGGACAGGGAAGCCTGGAGTGCTGCAGTCCATGGGATTGCAAAGGATCAGAAATGACTTAGTGACTGAACAACCACCACCACCATATTGTCAGGTGATGGCCCTGAGTTAGTGGGCATATGATAGGTTCCCTGTTAATTATGATAGTTAACATAATCATTATGATAAATTTCAGTCTAGCAAAGAGAGCACTGTTTGTTTGACTGGATGACATAAATCTAAGAAAGATTTCTTGAAAAGGTAACATTTAAGGCTGGGCAAGTTTTCTTTATTACAGAAATGTATAGACACTTTGGACACTAAAGTAGAAGTTAATAAATAGCTCATAGTTAATAATTTTAAAAATTTTGTTTATAAATAAAAGTTAGTTATACAAAGAATTCTTCTATATCCTTCATCTGTATATTCTTCTATACACTTCATCCATTCCTCAAGTAGCATCTCATCCCACTTTTTCATTTTCTATTGTTAAAATTAATGTATAAATATGTATTTAATGTAAAATTTAAAAATTTTATTAAACATGAGAGACATAGTGCCCCTTAGTTCTGAACACTTGAGTGTATATCCTAATAACAAGGATATTCTTAGAAAACTACAGTACAGTTGTCAAAATAAGGAAATTAATATTGTGCCAAATTATCTATTGACCTTATTTAGATTGTACTAGTTGGTTTTGTATTATTCTTTATAGCTCCCCCGACCCCCTGCACTCCAAAAGAAAGCTGATCTAAGAACTAATCCAGGATTATATGTTACATTCAATTGTCATGCCTTGTTGGTCTCCTTTAATGTGGTATAATTCCTTAGTCTTTCATGATTTGACAATTTGAGTATTACACGTTATTTTGTGAAGTGTCGCTCCATTAGAGTTTGTCTTAGATTTCCTCATGATTAGATTCAGATTATATACATTTTTGGCAAAGATATTGCAGAAGTGATACATGTATTCTCATTGCCTGAGAGGAGGTGCATGACATATGTTTGTCTCCTTGCTCATACTGTTAACTTTAATCACTTGATGATGCTGGGTTCCTTTTCTATAAAGTTATTTTTCACTTTATCATTAATCAGTATCTTGTGATGAGTTACTTTGTGACTTTGTAAATATCCTGTTTCTGTTGATACTTTATTAAACTAGCATCCATTGGTGATTTCAGCCTGAAACAATTACTACTGTGGTGGTTACTAAATAGTATCCAGTTCATCATTCTTTCCACATTTATTAGTTGGATTCTTTCCACATTTATTAGTTGGAATTCACTTGTCAGGTTGATTGTATCACAGGGAGAATGGAACATGATACACACTTTCTGGGTGAAGGAGCAAGGCTCTGGATCAGGTTTGTACAGATAGTTTCTGTTAAGAGTTCATCTCCATTGGCTGTCAAATTCATAGATACAGAAGGGACTGTGGGGAAGTTGGAATTGGAAGCAGATGCTTAATATGCATAGGTATAAATACATTGAAAATAAAAAGACATAGGATGCAAACAAGAAAGCAAGTGTGGCTATACTAATATTAGACAACATAGATGTTAAACAAAAAGTTACTGAAAAGGGACTTTTTATAATCATAAAAAGGTCAATCCAACAGGAAGAAGAAAGAGTCATTCCTTCAGGACTCTGTGTACCCTTTTCACATGAAGTCCTGGAGGAATGACTCTTTCTTCTTCCTGTTGGATTGACCTTTTTATGATTATAAAATGACTCTTTAGTAACTTTTTTGTTTAACATCTGTGTTGTCTAATATTAGTATAGCCACTCTTGCTTTCTTGTTTGCATCCTATGTCTTTTTTTATTTTCAAAGTATTTATACTTATGCATATTAAGCATTTACTTCCAGTTCCAACTTTCCCACAGCCCCTTCGGTATCTATGAATTTGAGTATTCTGCGTCTGTGAATTTGAGTATTCTGTGTACCTCACATAAGTAGAAGCAGGAAATAGTTATCATTTTGTGTGTGTCTTATTTTTCGTGTTGTCAAGAGTCATTCATGTTATAGAATGTATCAGAACTTCATTTGAATAATATTCCATTGTATGGGTGATAGCATACTGTTTACCCATTTATCAGTGGACATTTGATTTTTTCCCACCTTGAACTGCCATACTATTTTCCACAATAGCTGCACAATTTTGCATTCCCACAAGCAGTGTACAAGGTTTTCAGTTTCTCCTCATTTTTGTCAACACTTGTTATTTTCTTGGTTTTGTGGATTTTTTTTTTTGGTTGGTTATTTATAATAGTCATTATAGTGGGAGTGAAGAGGTAGCTCATTGTGGGTTTCATTTGAATTTTCCTAATTAATAATGAGGTTTAGCATCTTTTCATGAGCTGATTGGCCAATGTATAAATTTCTTTAGAGACTTGTTTTTTGATGTAGAATTATAGGAGTTCTCTATGTAGTTTATATATTAACCTCTTATGAGATATATGCAAGTATTTTTTATTCTGTGGATTCTCTTTTCATGCTGATACTGTTTTTTGCCCAAAAGTTTTTAATTTTGATGAAATATATATATATATATTTTTAATGTTGAATGCCTTTGGTGTCACAGTCAATAAATTATTGTCAAATTCAAGGCCATAAAGATTTTCCCTTTGTTTTTTTCTGAGAGTTTCAGAGTTTTAGCTTTTAAATTTAGGTCTTTGGCCCATTTCTTAGTTCATTTTTATATATGGTTTAAGGTAAAGGTTCATCTTTTTTTGCATGTGAGTATCTAGTTTTTCCAGCATCACTTGTTAAAGAGATTTTCCATGAATCATCTTGATCCCCTTGTTAAAGGTCAGTTCAGTAGAGTTGCTCAGTTGTTTCCAACTCTTTGCGACCCCATAAGTCGCAGCACACCAGGCCTCCCTGTCCATCACCAACTCCCAGAGTTCACTCAGACTCACATCCATCGAGTCAGTGATGCCATCCAGCCATCTCATCCTCTGTCGTCCCCTTCTCCTCCTGCCCCCAATCCCTCCCAGCATCAGTCTTTCCCAGTGAGTCAACTCTTCTCATGAGGTGGCCAAAGTACTGGAGTTTCAGCTTTAGCATCATTCCTTCCAAAGAAATCCCAGGGTTGATCTCCTTCAGAATGGACTGGTTGGATGCCCTTGCAGTCCAAGGGACTCTCAAGAGTCTTCTCCAACACCACAGTTCAAAACCATCAATTCTTCAGCGCTCAGCCTTCTTCACAGTCCAACTCTCACATCTATACATGACCACAGGAAAAACCATAGCCTTGACTAGACGGACCTTAATCAGCAAAATAATGTCTCTGCTTTTGAATATGCTATCCAGGTTGGTCATAACTTTTCTTCCAAGGAGTAAGCATCTTTTAGTTACATGGCTGCTATAACCATCTGCAGTGATTCTGGAGCCCAAAACAATAAAGTCTGACACTGTTTCCACTGTTCCCTCATCTATTTCCCATGAAATGATGGGACCAGATGCCATGATCTTCGTTTTCTGAATGTTGAGCTTTAAGCCAACTTTTTCGCTCTCCTCTTTGACTTTTCATCAAGAGGCTTTTTAGTTCCTCTTCACTTACTGCCATAAGGGTGGTATCATCTGCATATCTGAGGTTATTGATGTTTCTCCCAGCAATCTTGATTCCAGCTTGTGTTTCTTCCAGTCCAGCGTTTCTCATGATGTACTCTGTATATAAGTTAAATAAGCAGGGTGAAAATATACAGCCTTGACGCACTCCTTTTCCTATTTGGAACTTGTCTGTTGTTCCATGTCCAGTTCTAACTGTTGCTTCCTGACCTGCGTACAGATTTCTCAAGAGGCAGGTCAGGTGGTCTGGTATTCCCACTCTTTGAGAATTTTCTACAGTTTATTGTGATCCACACAGTCAAAGGCTTTGGCATAGTCAAGAAAGCAGAAATAGTTGTTTTTCTGGAACTCTCTTAGTTTTTCCATGATCCAGTGGATGTTGGCAATTTGATCTCTGGTTCCTCTGCTTTTTCTAAGACCAGCTTGAACATCTGGAAGTTCATGGTTCACGTATTGCTGAAGCCCGGCTTGGAGAATTTTGAGCACTACTTTACTAGCATGTGAGATGAGTGCAATTGTGCGGTAGTTTGGGCATTCTTTGGCATTGCCTTTCTTTGGAATTGGAATGAAAACTGACCTTTTCCAGTCCTGTGGCCACTGCTGAGTTTTCCAAATTTGCTGGCATTATTGAGTGCAGCACTTTCACAGCATCATCTTTCAGGATTCACCTCCACCACTAGCTTTTTTCGTAGTGATGCTTTCTAAGGCCCACTTGACTTCACATTCCAGAATATCTGGTTCTAGATGAGTGATCACACCATCGTGATTATCCGGATCGGTTGCCAGTTGCCCATAAACATGAAGGTTTATATCTCGGCTCTCTATTCTATGCCATTGATTTTTATGGCTGTCCTTAATGCCAGTACCATACTATTTTGATTTCTTTAGTTATGTGATAAGTTTTGAAAATTACTTATATGGCTGGGTTAGGGCTAAGTTGTGGCACTCAGGATCTTCGTTGTGTCATGTAGGATCTTCCCTTGTGCCCCACAGACTCTCTAGTTGTGGTATGCAGGCTAGCTTTGTCCCACAGCGTGCAGATCTTAGTTTCCTGACCAGGGACCAAAACTGCAATCCCCTATGTTGCAAGGCAGAGTCTCTCTTTTTTTAAGCTTATATTTATTTGTTTTTAAAAATAATTGCTTTACAATATTGTTTGTTCCTGCTGTACAACATTGTGAATCAACTGTAAGTATACATATATCCCCTTTCTTTTGAACCTCCCTCCCACACCCCTAACCCAACCCCTCTAGGTTGTCACAGAGCACTGAGCTGAGCGCGCCTGGTGCTGTAGAGCAGCTTCCCACTAGCTATCTGTTTTACATGCAGGCGAATTCTTAACCACTGGACTACCAGGAAAATCTCTGTGATAAGTTTTGAAATTGGGGAGACACATTTTGCTTTTCACTTTGTGTATCTTTAAATGTGTAATCATCTTTCCTCTGCACTGTTTTTTCTTGACATGCCAAAGTGTCATCTGTTGAGTCAAATTTACCACATTCTGAATATAACTGACTTGTAACCTCGTGGTATAAGTTAATTTACTGTACTACCCAATGGTCTCTGTAAATTGGAAGATCTATACACTTAATTAAATCCAGACTCCCTTTGTGTCATGTCAGAAGACTTTTTTAACTTGAGGAAATTTTGAAAAATAAGAAGAATAATGTAATGAACCCCTGCATACCACTGCACTTGGCTTCATCACAGCTCATGCCAGTCTTGTTTCATTTTTAACCCTGTTACCTCCCTACTATATTATTTTGAAGCAATATAAGCTCTTTATTATTATTTTGTATATGTTTATTTATTTGATATTTTGATTCACATTTTAACCTCATGTTCAATGAAAATTTAAAATCCTGGATATTATTGATTTGCTAAATATGATCTGTTGCATTATACTTATATTTAGAACTAAAATATCTTGGTTGAGTTTTTTTTTTGAGATTCTTTTTTTTTTTTTTCTATGTTAAATATTAGAATGCCTGTCCTGAAATACCAAAGGGAAAAAGACTAAAAGTCAACCATATTCTGAGTGGATTCAAAAAGAAAAAAACAAGAATGAATGTGGGTTTTTTATCGGGTTCAGAGAATGCTACTGTTGTTTTCTAACATCCCCTGTGGGTGTCCAGCCACCTGGTAGAACAGTGGAAATCAGTAGTTTCTATACTTTTATACCACTGTATACCACTACGAGTCTTTGATTATTTTCCTATTGACCAGTTTGTTCTACTGAGTAAACTGGATTGTTAAAACAGTTGCTCGTTATTAGTCAAAAATATAACTGTGTGTACTCAATTTTTTTAAAAAGTGTGATTTCTATCACGGAATTTTATATTTTAGACTCTTTTAAGTAGGCTTGTGGGTACACTACATAAATTTAAGGGCACTTAATTAGTGTCATTTGTTTAAATCTTTTAACTGTAGCATCTCAGCAGCCACTAGGATAAGAGAAAATGGTAATACTTAGTTTATAGCCTTTGGCTACCGACTACAAACAAACAGAAAAACAATACATTTAGATGGCTTTTGAAAGATGCAGAGATTGGACTAGGCTTTATTGTCAAGTTAATTTTTTGTGATACAATTTCAGAGAAAGAACATAACCTAGAAATGCAAAGCCTGTACTTTGGATCACCTGGTTTAAATATCTCCTCTATTGCTCATGAACTAGATGACTTTGGTCAAGACATTTAGCTACTGTTTCCATTTTCTCACCTGTAAAGTAGGGTTGAGAGATTTGACATGGTGCTTACTATATACTGTCTGGTTTGTAGTAAGTTTTATAAATGATGAATTATTGGTCGAATTCCTTAGACTTTAGGACCTTATCTGTGTTGTGTGAGAGGCAGAAATGATAAAAATGGAAGTAATCTCGGATGATTTGGTCAAAGACATTATT
This sequence comes from Madoqua kirkii, assembly GCA_006408675.1. Classification (NCBI taxonomy): domain Eukaryota; kingdom Metazoa; phylum Chordata; class Mammalia; order Artiodactyla; family Bovidae; genus Madoqua; species Madoqua kirkii. The sequence continues at coordinate 7,765 of SJYC01103238.1, forward strand.
TTCTAGATGGGAAAAGGTAGATAAGAGAAACAAAACCAGCTGACCTCACAGTACTAGTATCAGTCCTGCTTTTCTGGGAATTTTCACCATTCATACTGCTAGGCTTTTTCACTTGAATTGTGCTTCTCTTTGAATGTTTTTAAATTTGTGGTTTTGAGTGTTGTGGTTATTTTATTAGAATGAGATTCTTATACTGTTCCTCAAGAGTAATGTTTATGAGCTTATAACATTTTACTTTATTGTTATTTTTTTAGTCATAATAGAGGGGCTAATTTTTTCCATTGGAGCAAGCCTTACAGTGTATTTTGTTCTCTAAATTTACTTGATAATAGACTCCACATTACTGGAAATTACTTGACAGCTGACATAGGTGTACTGCATTGTTTCAGAGGGAGTGGTTTGTCAGGGAGAGTGATTTGGTTTGCAATATAGATCCTAACAGGAGCACTTAGTATTTAAAATGAAAATGCTTTGAATGATTTAACTTATTTTCAGATTTTTTTTTGCATTTGTAAACACAGTACCTATTTTAAGAGGTGAGGAGAAAATGGAGATATCTGATGTTATTAGTCAAGTATGTCAGTTAAATTGGGAATATAATCTGTATTTTGCTCCTGAGTAGTTTTTTATGACAAGAGTGATTGGTTAACTTTTGGAGAGGAGATTGTTTTTGGTATTGGTTATTTCTGTAAGTAGGTTGTTTTGATTTTTACTTTATTTACTTGATTTTGATTATGGTCACATTCTTTCCTCCTTTCTCCCTCCTCTGACCCATACCTGTTGCAGCCCTCTGAGCCTGGAAAGCACAGCCATTGTCATGCTTAGGTAGCCCTTGTACTTCACATTGGATGATCCTCCCCACTGATGGTGTATTTTTTTGGATGGGGTTATAAGGTATTTTAAATTTGAAAAAATATTTTAGCTTGCTTAGCTTGTTGAATTTCATAAATATTTAATCTTTTCAGAGGCCGAAACAGTAGCAAAGGACTGCCTCAATCCACGGTGAGTAATTTCAATGTTACTTGTTTGGAAAAATTGGCAACGGAAATGTGATTTCTAAATTCCACAGACCAAAAGCCAAGGCCTCCTCTAAATTGCCTTATATCTCAGCTAACCTTTATAGTTTAGTACTGCTTAACATAAGATTATTAGGTATAACTTTTATGATGATGTGTAAAATGCAGAACTATTATAAATATTATTTTGGTTTTTCATACTTAATAATAACTCATTTGTTTTACAAATGACTGAAGGCAAATAAAAATGATTAATGAGATGAATGGAACACTAGGACCACAGTTGGCAAAACTTTGGGGTTTTGATTTTGAAATAATGTGCTGTCTTTTACTTCTTTCATTTTTCTCCTTTGGAAAATGGTTTTAGATGTCGAAACTTTATCAATGAATTTAAACTAGGCACAAAGGCCAGAAGATGTAGGTTCCACAAAATGCAAGAAATAAATGCGAAACTGCCACTAATTTTTGAGACTTTGCCTTTTTTGTACATAGATTTTCTTTAGAATCAGGACACATGCTTATATAGTGTGTAATAAGAAGTGATGTGGTTTATTAGACCTTAGACAATATCACTGATTGAGATGTACTAAGAGAAAAGATAGTCAAGGGTCTTCTACAGAGTTTCCCCCTCCACCTCTATTTATTTAATAAGGTATGTTTAAACCCTATTTAGTATACAGTTCTTTGAGTTTTGATATATACATTGTGTAACCACCACCACAGTCGAGATAATGGAACAGCTCTGTTACTTCCAGAAATCCCTCGTGCCACTTTGTAGTGATCCCTACTCTTAAGTCATTGATCTGTCTTCTGTTCTGTGACTTTGTCTTTCTTCATATATGGAAGTCCAATTTTGCTTTTTTTAAAAAATATCATAGATAGTTAGAACATTATTAATTGGCATGATTGATTTCTCCTTTGAAAACTTATACATTGTAAGGAGGAAAAGATTGCAGTAAACCAAATCTTCCTTTAATGAGTATGAGGTATAAACCTAACTAAACATTTTGTAACAGAGGAAGTGTTAACTGTATTATATATATATACAGAGATAAATAATGAGTGCCAATAATGTTTTTTCTTAATATTACAGATTTCTTTTGATGGAATCTATGCAAATATGAGGATGGTTCATATTCTTACATCAGTTGTTGTAAGTTTTCAGAGTATTGGGGAGAAACTGCCTTGTGAGTGGAATAAAATAATTTTGTGAAGTTAAATGTGAATGAATGATAAAAGCAACATTTCTTAGATCATGTTTAATCAGGATGATGTAGAAAACAAATTAGAATTCAATTCAAGTCATTGTAACTCACTGTAAAAGCAATCTTGTTAAGTCTGCTGTGTACAAAATAATATTACTAGTTGATTATCTTTAGTGCATTATTTTGTTATTTAATAAGCTAGAGTCAAAAATACTAAATTTCCCAGTTTAAACCTATACTGCAGACTGAGCAGGACCTCCTGAAGAATTTTGAGAATTAAGTGTATTATTGTTTTAAAATTTTTTATTCTGTCAATGATTACCTAATATATTGAATGAAGCTATAAAAAGTAGAATGAAAGGAGTTATTTCCATGACTGCAAGCACACTGTTTCTTTGGTTAATTAATTATGTGTTTTTAGGGATCCAAATGTGAAGTACAAGTGAAAAACGGAGGTATATATGAAGGAGTTTTTAAAACATACAGTCCTAAGGTAATTTTTACTTTTTAAAAAAATAATGTAAAACCCCAAGAATCAGCAACTAGTGTGTATGTTTCCATGTGTCCATTAGTTTCTGATTTAGCAGTTTATAGTTATGAGACAGTGTGTTTGTCACATTTTCATGCTTAGTACATTACCATTAATGCACTTCTTAAAGCCACTTTGAATGACTTTACTCTTTGGTTTCAAGTACTGATTACTTTATAGACAGATTTGTATAATCAGAACAACTTCTTGCTCTTTGTGCTTATTGAAATATGTTGGCCTTTGCAAGCATTATGGACTAGAAGAGGAATCCTAGTGGTTTATTGTTTTCCTCTTTACTACTGTTGTGCTTAAGGCAAACCATGGAAGCAAAGACCAACTTTTAGACGAGAGGATTTTAAAATTGGAATAGTAGATCATATTACTGAGAAAACAGTATGATTATAAGGATCTCTTGAGATAATTTTTTACCAAAGGCATATAAGAAATAGTACGTTGATGTGCAAGGAATTCCTGTTGGATTTTATTTTATAAATGTTTTAATTTTTTTTTTCCCTCCTTAGTGTGATCTGGTGCTTGATGCTGCACACGAGAAAAGTACAGAATCCAGTTCAGGGCCAAAACGTGAAGAAATAATGGAGAGTATTTTGTTCAAGTGTTCAGACTTTGTTGTGGTGCAGTTTAAAGATATGGACTCCAGTTATGCAAGAAGAGGTGAGTTTTGATTTCCTAATTAAATTTCATGGTTTATTAGATTTATTCAAGAAAAGATTCTACACTGATGGCAAAATTTTCCTTTTTCTCTTTTTATTTTTAAAAAGAAATAAGGCAAATGGGAATTTAAATGCACTTTTGCTGGAAAATATTTAAAACTTCAGAGGAATATTCCTTGGTACTTTGGGTAGGATAAATAATGAGACTTGTATTCTATTAAAAACAAGTTTGTGAAGAATTTTCTGAAGTTTTACTGTCAATAATGCTACTAATAGTATTCAACTAAAATTTCTTTTCCTGTTTGACAAATGTTTAGCTTACATATTTTTGGTTTTATAATGTTTATAAATAAAATGTGGGAATTGCTATCACTCATTTGGAGAGCATACTCTGCAATACTGAGTGTTCAATAACACATTGAAAGGCTCTCTTGGGTGATTTTGAAACTGGTTCTAAAATTCTTAAATGATTTTTTTGTTGGGGAGGGCAGCTGTGGCATTCAAATTTTGTAGTCATCTCTGTTGCAGCTTATAACAATTTTTTATTTTCATCATTCAGTCTATACCAACTGTTTTCACTGTTGCACTGATACTTCTACACTATTATTTGGAAATTACAAGCCACCAGAAAGTTAAAGCCTTTCTCTTGGACCTCTTAATAAAGTTCTCAGCTTTAGTTATTTATAGATTGCTTTTTCAGAAACAAGCTGCTCTAGGTACTATGAAACTGCTTTTGCATTGTTGATGAAAGCACTGTGCTCTGATCTTGTATCTTCTTATATTGTGTCTTTGATTCACAACTCTAAGAGTCCTTCAGTGGCCCATATAAGCAAACAAGTCTGGGTTTTTTGGCCGCTAACGCCATGTGGGATCTTAGTTGCCCAACACTGGAAGTGCAGAATCCTAACCTTTGGACCACCAGGGAAGTACCAAGTCTTTTTTAGTAATTGCCTTTGGGGTTCATCTTACTTATGCCTGCTGCTGCTAAGTCACTTCAGTCGTGTCCGACTCTGTGACCCCATAGATGGCAGCCCACCAGGCTCCCCCGTCCCTGGGATTCTCCAGGCAAGAACACTGGAGTGGGTTGCCATTTCCTTCTCCAATGCGTGAAAGTGAAGTCACTCAGTCGTGTCCAACTCTTCGCGACCCCATGGACTGCAGCCTACCAGGTTCCTCTGTCCATGGGGTTTTCCAGGCAAGAGTACTGGAGTGGGGTGCCATCGCCTTATGCCTTGGAGCACAAAATTATTTATACTTAAACTATTGAAGTATTTCACTGTTTTAAACTTTTAAATTGACTTGGATCATAAGTCAAAAGGCAAAATAAAATTTTAGTTGAGTGTACCACTTAGCACTGTGGGAAAAAAGTATTGGCTACAGATGTCCCCTGATCTGTTGGGTACCAGGCCATTTAGCTCAGAGTCATTCATAACATACTTTTTTATTATTCTTAAAGAGAATTTTATTTAAACTTTTAAATTGACTTGGATCATAAGTCAAAAGGCAAAATAAAATTTTAGTTGAGTGACCACTTAGCACTGTGGGAAAAAAGTATTGGCTACAGATGTCCCCTGATCTGTTGGGTACCAGGCCATTTAGCTCAAAGTCATTCATAACATACTTTTTTATTATTCTTAAAGAGAATTTTTCTCTTTAAGAATATTCCTGGTCAATTCAAACCAGGAATTGACATTTCCTGGTTTGAAAGGATAAATACTACTTGAAGACATTTATGTCCCATTCATTGATCCTTATAAAAGTTAGTCTTTAAATTTTTATTATTTTATTATTTTATTATGCCTTTATTTCTCAGGTAAATTGTGTTTATTGTAGAAAGCCAAGAAAATCCAAATCAGAGCAATAGCTTTGATAGTGTTCAGTACATTCATTAGAGGATGCATGTATTTTACTATATACATAATAGTTTACATGATGAGAACATAGTAGTGGAGTAATTTCAGGTATTTTATTTAAGGACTGTAGGAGTTTGGTGAATTGTACAATTGTGTCCAGTGTATAGTGTTCTGAAAATAGTATCAAGTCATGTGTTTAGGATTTCATTTCTCTTAGTACTCATTCTTAGCACTATCCTGGCAGAAGTTGCATCTATAAACATATTATTTTGGAGATTCTATTATTATAGAGAAAACTTTAAGAATAATTAATTAGCATGATTTTTTGTTGTTGTTCAGTTGCTAAGTCGTGTCCAACTCTTTGCAGCCCCCATGGACTACAGCACGCCAGGCTTCCCTGACTTTCACTGTCTTCCTGAGTTTGCTCAAACTCATGTCCGTTGAGTCACTGATGCCATCCAACCATGTCATCTTCTGTCGCCTCCTTCTCTTGCCCTCAATATTTGCCAATATCAGGGTCTTTTCCAGTGAGTCAGTTCTTTGATCAGGTGGCCAAAGTATTGAAGCTTCAGCCTTAGTCCTTCCAATGAATATTCAGGATTAATTTCCTTGAGGAATGACTGGTTTGATCTTCTTGCAGTCCAAGGGACTCTGAAGAGTCTTCTTCAACACCACAATTCAAAAGCATCAATTCTTCAGTGCTCAGCCTTCTTCGAGGTCCAACTCTCACATCTGTACATGATTACTGGAAAAACGGTAGCATTCACTATATAGACCTTTGTTGGCAAAGTGATGTCTCTGCTTTTTAATAAACTGTCTAGTTTTGTCATAGCTATTCTTCCAAGGAGCAAGTGTCTTTTAATTTTGTGGGTGCAGTCACCATCCATATTGATCTTAGAGCCCGAGAAAATGAAATCTGACACTGTTTCCACATTTTCCCCATCTATTTGCCATGAAGTGATAGGACTGTTTGCCATGATCTTAATTTTTTGAATGCTGGGTTTTAGGCCAGCTTTTTTGCTTTCCTCTTACTGTAATCAAGAGGTTCTTTAGCTCCTCTTCACTTTTCTGCCATTAAAGTGGTATCATCTGTGTATCTGAGGTTGTTGATATTTCTCCTGGCAATCTTTTTCCAGCTTGTGATTCATCCAGCCTGGCATTTCACATGATATACTCTGCATATAAGTTAAATGATGATTTATTATTTATGAAAATTAAGCCATTTAGTACTGCTTTTAGATTAACCTTATTTGTGTTAAACACATACTCTGATTTCTAATCTCCTTGAGTAAAGGAAGGTAGGATGTAACCAGTGATTCTTAGTACTGGTTTCACATTCTAGTCACCCATGGGTTTAAAAAAATACCTAGTTTTCACTTTTGGAGATTATGATTTCATGATATTTAGCCTGGATGAGGCTCTGAATGTTTGATTCTGAGGTGTAGTTGGGCATGTGAGCCATGAATTTCATCTGATAAGATCCTAGGAATGGCTGTGTTCTGGAGATCTTGAGGATTTGTACTCTTTCCTTACCTCACAGTGTCTCAGAATTGTACAGTATCTTGAAAAGTCCCAATTGGTATCAGTTTGATACCACTTTTCTGCATTTTACATGGGTAGATGGTTGAGGGTTTTTGGTTTTTTTTTTTAAGAAATAATAGAAATGAATGAGTGATAAGAACAAAACTAGTATTGCATTGTAGCATCCTAAAAGAAGAGGGAAATTTATTTCCTTTGTGAGTTTTTATCTTGTAATAAATAGTACTGTCAAAATCTTAAATTGGCAATATGTAACTAAAATTCAAGTGCCAATTCTATGTATTGGACTCTATGCTAAAGTATTTTATGTTCATTTTTCCATCTATTCATCATAGCTTCTTTCTGAAGTGGGTATGATTATTATCCACAATGTTGTAGGTGAGGGAACTGAGACATGGATTTAACTACTTGATGAAATGAGGACACAGACCCAAGTGCTGTCTAACCCCATCATATTCTTAAACATTGTCCTATAGTGGCATAAAATGTGTGTGTAATTTATTGTTTAGCTGAGCTGAGTCAGAATTAATCTGAATTTACCTTAAAGAATTTCTTCACAAAACTGAAAGTGGGGGGCGGGGAACCTCAGGCAGTATAAATATGCACATTATTATATGTTTGAAAATTCTTTTCATTTTAAAATCTTTGCCTTTATTTTGGGGGAAACTTTAAAATTAGTAAGATGAGTATGACTTTTAAGTTTTTAATGCTAACTACATTGATTTTAATAAGGTTTAAGAGTTGTCTTTTATACACATGTTCAAGTGAATAATAGGCCTAGCAGTAATTGATATCTTAGGGTATAGTGAATAAGTTTCATCTGATCTCTTGAATTGAAGAAAGTAGGGAAAACGGCTAGACCATTTCGGTATGACCTAAATCAGATCCCTTAGGATTATACAGTGGAAGTGAGAAATAGACTTAAGGGCCTAGATCTGATAGATAGAGTGCCTGATGAACTATGGAATGAGGTTCATGACATTGTACAGGAGACAGGTATCAAGACCATCTCCATGGAAAAGAAATGCAAAAAAGCAAAATGACTCTCTGGGGAGGCCTTACAAATAGTTGTGAAAAGAAGAGAGGCGAAAAGCAAAGGAGAAAAGGAAAGATAGAAGCATCTGAATGCAGAGTTCCAAAGAATAGCAAGAAGAGATAAGAAAGCTTTCTTCAGCGATCAGTGCAAAGAAATACAGGAAAACAACAGAATGGGAAAGACTAGAGATCTCTTCAAGAAAATTAGAGATATCAGGGGAATATTTCATGCAAAGATGGGCTCGATAAAGGACAGAAATGGTCTGAACCTAACAAGCTGAAGATATTAAGAAGAGGTGGCAAGAATACACGGAAGAACTGTACAAAAAAGATCTTCAAGACCCAGATAATCATGATGATGTGA
>SJYC01103239.1:0-27598 GCA_006408675.1 Madoqua kirkii
GCTTACTCCTTGGAAGAAAAGTCATGACCAACCTAGATAGTATATTCAAAAGCAGAGACATTACTTTGCCGACTAAGGTTTGCCTAGTCAAGGCTGTGGTTTTTCCTATGGTCATGTATGGATGTGAGAGTTGGACTGTGAAGAAGGCTGAACACTGAAGAATTGATGGTTTTGAACTGTGGTGTTGGAGAAGACTCTTGAGAGTCCCTTGGACTGCAAGGAGATCCAACCAGTCCATTCTGAAGGGGATCAGCCCTGGGATTTCTTTGGAAGGAATGATGCTAAAGCTGAAACTCCAGTACTTTGGCCACCTCATGCGAAGAGTTGACTCATTGGAAAAGACTCTGATGCTGGGAGGGATTGGGGGCAGGAGGAGAAGGGGACGACAGAGGATGAGATGGCTGGATGGCATCATGGACTCGATGGACGTGAGTCTGAGTGAACTCCGAGAAATGGTCATGAACAGGGAGGCCTGGCGTGCTGCAATTCATGGGGTCGCAAAGAGTTGGACACGACTGAGCAACTGAACTGATCTCTTGAATGTTGTATATATAGCAGTTTGATTTATGGGCAAAAGGAAGAACATCTTTGATCTTGCAGGCTGTTTCTTTTGTACAAGCATAACTAGAAGAGACCATCAAATTATCACTGGAGAATTAGTGTGTGTTTTATGTGAATTCCAGTGCAGACAGATCCTGGGATGCTCTTATTTTCCTCTTCTAATTTTGCATCTATTTTTAGCACATTCAGTTGCCTTTGTATCTGTCTACCTTGGAATTGGCCATATTATTGCTACTTGATTTTTACATGGTTTTCCTGTTTTTGTCCAATATACATTTCTCATCTCTTTTTTTCCTTTTCTCTTCTTTAATCTTTTTTTTTTTTTTATGTAATACCCTAACTCAACTGTATTTTAGTTCTATGGCTTCTTTTCTACTTCCTTATTCCATTCTCATTTCCTTTGTTCTGTTCTCAGCCTGTAGGACAGGAATCAGCAGACTTAAGACTTATGGCCATATCAACTCATCAGTAAATAATGTTTTATTGAAACACAGTTAGGCCAATTCGTTCCTGCATTGTCTCTGGCTGCTTTAATGCTGCAGTGATAAAGTTGAATAGTTGTGTTAGAGACTATATGACTTTGGAAACTAAAAAAAAAATTTACCGTCTGCCCCTTTATAGGAAAAGTTTGCTAAGTCTAAAACCTAGATCATTTTTCCTACTGCATTTCAGCTGTTACGGTTATTCAGAAATACATATTGTACTGGCTTCAGCGAAATAAGACTATGTATTTTGTAGTAACACTCATCCTTTAACTCTCATCTAGTACTGTGTAATTTCACATGATTCCTTATGTCAGGTTAGATTTAGTCTTAAGAATGACTTTTGCTTGCCAGCTCCTTTGTTACAATAAGTAAAAAATAATAAATGAGAAAATTGGTTATCTTGAATTCTTCTAATTACTATTCTGTATTCCTTTCTTACCCAAACTTCCTGACTATCATTTTCTGCTGACTCTGCTTCCCATTGTTGTTCTTTTTTTTTTTTTTACCATTTATTTGGTTGTGTCCAATTTTAGTTGCAGCACATGGGCTCTTTCCTTGTGGTACATGGGCTTCTCTCTAGTTGGGGCATGTGGGCTCAGTAGTTGCAGTGTTTTGGGCTTAGTTGCCTGAAGCATGTGAAATCTTAGTTCCCTGACTGGGAATTAAACCTGGGCTACGGCAGTGAAAATGCCAAATCCTGACCACTGGACCACTAGGGAATTCCTGTGTTCTTTGCTCACTGTTCTGATCACATGTAGTCACTTATGTACTCTCATAATATCAGCTACCAACCACATACAAGCCTCCTCTTGAGTGTCTCTACATCATTTCCCTTATACTCTGTTGTATTATATTTAGATGTTTCTGTCTCCTCCATTATGCTTTGAGTTCCTTGTCTTGTGTACTATATGTTTTTCATCCTTGATGTCTAGTATAGTGTTCTGTCACACAGTATGGTCTCGATATAAATGTCTTTTGAATGAATGAAATTAGAGCCTTCACATACTTTTAAAGAAGCACTGTTTCATGCAAAGAACAGGAAACGTATAAATAGTCTTAATGTCTACAGCCAGGCAACGAATACTTTTTGTGCTCTGGAATGTATTCATTGCTTTGCTAATTGCTATAGACAATACAAAGAAATTCATACTTAGTCCCTTTTGAGAACTTAGGGATGCTGTAACCTTTACTCAGAGACTTTTACATTTAATTCCATGTCTTTCCTAGGAAATTCAGGTGCTCCATGTTAAGAAGCTCTGCTCTAGGCATTTTTAGAGTTAGAGATACCAAAGCATGTGAGAGAATTCAGGAAAAGTGGAAAGTTGATAATCAAAGTTTTATTTAAATTATAGAACACCTAAAAATAAAGTGTAATAGGTTTAAATGTGTATTGGGACATAGAAAAATGCTTTCAAAAATACTGAAACCTTTTATTTTTTTACCCTAAAGTGTGTGTGCTACACAGCCAGTCGAAGTACTTGGATAAGCATCACTCTCTACAGATGACTGGGGTAGGAGGTAGGCTGTGGAGTTGCCTGCAGGGGTTTCCTAGTCAGATTGGCAATGCTTTTCTTGTTGTGGCTCTCAGTCACCCTTCTCAGCACCCATCCTGGCTGAGATCAGACATTCTCACATCTGTGTGGCTACAGCCAATTTTCAGGCAACAGGCCTTTTTCTTCCTCTTGTGCTTAGACTCAGTCATGCCAACAGTGGCTTCTTCTTCGTAGGAGTGGCCACGTGTTTTATTTTTCACTGGTTTCTTCATTTCCAAGTGTGTAGATGGAGCAGATGAAGTTGGTCTGACTTTGGGTCACAATCATATCTTCATCAGCTCCTTCTGTGCCATCATCCTGTTTGCTTGAAGACCATATTGCTTCTTTAGTTCTTTCAGCTGTTGTTTAAATTGTACAGATTTTTCATTATTTTGAAAGTTTACATCAGAATTCTTATTCTGTAACGCCAAAAACAGCTTCACTAATAAATTTAGATTGGATGTTTTTTCTGGACATTCTTTTACATAGTTTATTATACAGCCTTTAAATAATGGTTTAGTTCCCAATCCATCATTGCAAATTCAACCATTGCTTTATTCATACTGTACTCACTACTCACTTAAGTATAAGTTTCCATGAGATCCAAAGGAATGCTAGAAGCTATTCTCTCCAAAGCTGATGCAAGAATGAAAGTTTTTCAAGGAGGAGAGTGCAGATTCTCCACTCCTAAAGGATATAAAACCAGTTGAACCTGAACTTGAAGTGGAACTACCCCTGCATCTTGAAAGTATTACCTGGCTGCCCAATGTAGCTCCATCTGGCTGTGCCCAGACTTCCCACACCCAGACCCCAACTCCATCCTTAATTCCCTTTCCTGTCAGAAAGTTGAAATTAGTGGCATTAAATCCCAAATAAAGTTCAGAGACAAAAAGACTTCTGTCTGTTGTAGTAGTTGGAGTAATTCAGGTTGTGAATGGGTGATGAGAGAGCAGTGAGAAAATTGTCTAGATTATTTTATTCTGGTGTTGCACTATTCTGTTTTCATGTGATTATCCTATGTGTCTGATAGGGTGAGGTCCTCTGAATAACAGTGGAATCTTTTCTGAAGTACATGACATTAGGAATGCCACGTCAGTCTCAGGAAGAAGCAGGTCCCAGAGCAGCATATGGCCTGCAAAGCCCTATTAGATTCTGAGGAATCTAAATGTGTTTCGAGTTTATTCATGTCTGGCACTCCAGGGTGGTGGGCTGGCCACAGCCTTGCAGCTGAGTAGGCATCTTGGAGCAAGGAGTGCAGGAGGTTTTTTAGTTGAGCTGCAAGTGCTAACATTGGACAGGCAGGCAGGCAGCTGTAACACTGGGCAAGTGATGGGAATTGACAGCCTGCCTTTTTGGCGAAAGGAGGATAGGCCCTGTGGTAGGTAGGCAGGTGGGGTGATAGAGGCAAGTGTTCTTATGGTTGTCTAGGAAGCTGATTGTCTTGGGCCTGTGGCCATTGGGAGAAGGTTTGGTTTTTGTTTTTAAGGAAGTAGGTTTTCTAAGTCAGCCCATGTTCTAATAGTCTTCTGTTAAAACTGTACCATTATAAGGTTTACTGCCTCAGCCTTGCTGTAGGCAAGTTAGAGAAGGATGTATGTCTATGCTGGGTCCAAGTAGTAAATGGAGATGAATCAGCATTTACTGAGGCCAGTATGGAGGTGGTACAGAGATTGAGATTTAAAAAAAAAAACATGTATAGTGGAACAGGTGATGGAAAACTTAATACATAGGGTAGTTTGAGGTGCATAATAGGAAAGTATTGCATGTTATTTCTTTGTATGTATTTGGAGCATACACAAAGTATCTGCTGTATTCTTCATGTTTATAACTCTTCTGTATTCCTTGAAAGGAACCCACATACTGTTCTCCATAGTGGCTGCATCAGTTAGATTCCCAGCAGCTGTGTAGGAGGGCTCCGTTTTCTGCACACCCTCTCCAGCGTTTTTTATTGGTAGACTTTTTGATGATGGCTGTTCTGACCAGTGTGAGGCGATTGCTCATTATAGTTTTGATTTGCATTTCTCTAGTAATTAGTGATGGTCAGCATCTTTGCATGCCTATTGACCATCTGTATGTCTTGGGAAAATGCCTGTTAAGGTCTCTTGCCCATTTTTTGTTTGGTTATTTGTTTTTTTGATACTAAGTTGTATTGAGCTGCTTGTATATTTTGGAAATGCAGCCCTTGTCAGTCTCACTGCAAATTTCTCCCTTCCTGTGGGTTGTCTTTTCGGTCTGCTTATGGTTTCCTTTGCTGTGCAAAAACTTAAGGTTTTTAATTTTTTTTAAGATTAGGTTCCATTTGTTTATTTTTGCTTTTATTTATATTGCCTTGGGAGACTGACCTAAGAAAAACGTTGCTACGATTTATGTTAGAATGTTTTGTCTGTGTTTTTTTCTAGGAGTTTCATGATGTTATGTCTTACATTTAGTTTTGGAGCCATTTTGAGTTTAACTCTGTGTATGGTGTGAGGGAGTGTTCTAACTTCATTGATTTACATGCAGCTGTCCAGCTTTCCCAATACTACTTGCTGAGGAGACCAGCTTTTCTTTGTTGCATAGTCTTGCCTCCTTTGTTGAAGATTAATTAACTATAGATGTGTGGATTTATTTCTGAGTTCTCTATCATGTTCCATGAATTTATATGTCTCTTATTTGTGCCAGCAATCTCCTAGTAGGTAATTCAAACAAGTCCAGGATGTTTTCAGGAAGACCATTTACTTGATAGTATTGTGTGTAAGGCTAGAATACCCAGTTACTGTATGGTTTTAGTTTTGATTTTTTGTCTTGACCTGTACAGTCTCAATGAAGTCTTATGAATAGCAAATATATTAAAACTAGTAATAAAGCCAGGCAATGAAAGAATGTGGATGAATTGTCTCCATCTTTAATTTCTGTTCCATCTGACTGTAAGTAGAAACTGATTGCTTTTTTAACCTAGATCAGACCTCACAAAGAGTTTTAGTGAGCATGTGCACTTGAACATTTTTCTAATTTATATTAGAGAAGAACAGTCTGAATCTGTAAAATATTTTATATATCTGCCAAGGACACAGAATGGTGTTTGTATAGATGTTTAAGAATTGGAATTAGCTTTTTCTTTACCTATTTCCAAACACTTTTGTTAATAGGCTTAAGAGTTAGTTGTTGTAAAAAGACTACTGTATTGCCTAATAGTGTTGGAAATACAGTTCGCACATTTTGTTTTTTTAATTCTTGAATATTTCTGAATTTACATGGGATTTTTTTTCTGCTACATTTTCTACAAAAGCCCTTTCTTTCCCTTTTCCTTCTGTTTAACTTTTGAGATGAAAACAGTACCTTTTATTTTTAAAAACTGCTCAAACAAAATTAGATCATTTCATTATTTTGGATGGCACAGACTAAAGATTCTATTCACCCCTCAGAATGAAGTTCTGAACCAGGACTAATGGGGGAGCTGAAAATAAAGTGTTCACCTCTGGATATCACTGCACCAAGTGTACCTTTCTATAAGATAATCTCTTTTAGAGATAGTGTTATCTCTAATTATTTCTATCAATTAGAAATATAACATTCTGTGGGATCTAACACTTTATTTTTTTTAAATACAGCAAGCCTCACAAAGTTGCTTTCCATTTTTCCCTTGTTCTTCTGTAAGTTACATTAACCTGGGTTTACTGTAGAATTTGGTGTGCATTTGGTCCTATGGAGTCTTGACTACTGATCTTCATTCAGATCTTTCAAAGGAATCTGGTTTGTAGGTTTAAATTTTTTTTCCCTAATAACTTGGTTGATATTTTGAAGTCAGATATCCTCAGCTCAATTTAGCTAATTTAATGTTTTAAGAAAATTACTTTTCAAATGTTAAATTCCTAATTATAGTGCCTTTTATGTTATATAATGGGCCTAGTAAAACTGAGATGAAATATTTTATCTTAAAAATATTTTGCTGGAGTTTTAACTAGAGAATCCCAATTTTTTCATGTCACGAACAGTTTATTAGTAGGGAAAATAAGAAATACTGCTTATTCATCTATGGCTACACTGAACAGCATGTGGGATCTTAGTTCCCTAACCAGGGATTGATTCCATGCTCCTTACAGTGGAAGCCAGAGTCTTAACCACTGGATCACCAGGAAACTTAATATTTAGTAGGATGTATTTTCTCTCAGGGATATTTATCTCATTTTATCATAGTATGATAAAATTTAATAATTCATTTTATATAGGAAGAATATGAGGTTTCTTCCTTATTGATGCAGTCTGGTGCAAGCTGCTGCTGCTAAGTCGCTTCAGTCGTGTCTGATTCTGTGCAACCCCAGAGACGGCAGCCCACCAGGCTCCTCTGTCCCTGGGATTCTCCAGGCAAGAATACTGGAGTGGGTTGCCAAAGCTGGTGCTGCCTAAATGAGCTACTGGGTCCAAGTGCTTTATTCAGACTTGTGTATATTGTATTGTATATCAAGTATATTGCAATATCTAAAGGATTTGTATGGTTGTTTATTGTGGAAGCCCTGTTGTCCTGTGCATGTTCTGAATGGTGTACTGATTGAGATGTCTGTCCTATTTTTTAGTCATATTCTAGGCTTTTCTGTTGGTCTCCCTCAGAGGAATAGAAACATAAATTAATTTGCAAATTATATTTTTAACAAGAGCAGACTTTGGTATTTGCTTTTCTGCATCAGTTTATTCTTTCCAGACTTTGGTCAAAGGGGTATCTGGGTCAGATCTCAGAAAAGAACAAAAGAAAATGCTTTGGGTGGTTTGGTTTGAGTCTAACTAGAAAACCATAGAATCTCTTTTAAGATTTTTAATTTTTTTGCACAAGGAGTGATGTTCAGACTGAAAATAAAAACTCTTAACTTGATATACTTTACTTTTCCTTGGAGGTGCTTATTGCTCAGGAAGAAACTTTTTCAGGGGGTTACTGTGTTTCTTAGAGCTCATTACTGCTGCTTTTCCTTTGCTGTATTTGCACTTTTGAGGCTGATATCTTTGAGCTCTCTTGCCTACTTAAGCTATTCTGATAGTCTCCATCTCGGTTCTTTTGCTAAGGCTTTGTCGTTTCTTCTTCCTTGAGTGGTAAATTTTCTTTGAGTTATAGGACTCAGAAACATTTTATGAAGATCATAGTCAAAATAACTATTGCTCTAGGCTATATACTTTTGTTGTCAGACATCTTTCAACTGATATTTTTAAAGTTTTATATATTTTTATACACACTACACCCAAACCAGGGAAAAACTAGTAGGTTTTGTTTTTCTTACATAGACATTAACTGGTAACTATCATTCATTTCCAGGAAACTCAAGAAAGCAGTTATTCCTAGCCAAACTAAAAGCAACTTTCCTATAACATAACATATTCAGAGTATATTTTTCTGACAAAATGTTACTTCTAGTAGGCATTTTAATACCATTTTGAAATACAGAAAACAAAATCCCAAGTTTTTCTTTGAAAACAAGGTCCAGATGATTCTGGTACAAGTGAGAAAAGTTAGAAGCACAGGTGAAGGAGTAAAGTATTAAAACATGCATGTGGGCTGTTTTGAAAGTCTTTTAAAATAATTAAGTTGCATTAGTTGCTGTATATGTTAGAAATGTATACGTATTTGAATATAAATATCAACATATGTAATGTTGATGGTTGTGTTTTTGGTTTTGTTTTTTAATTTAAATTTGTATCTGTGAAGAATAGTATGAAATCAACTTTGGTTCAGTTTGAAATCACATGATTAAAAGATACCACACCTTAGAGATTCACAAATGTTTGTGTTAACCAGGGTAAAAATGAAGCCCTTTCTACTTTTGGGTCACAGAACTCATTTTCCTTGTTCAAGTGCCCTGGAGGCAAAGATATGATTAGGTAATTCTCAGTTTGGAAAAAATGACATTTTATTCTACCAAGGTAAGAAATTATTTTAAGAATTATTCAGAATTTTGACTAAAATGCAGGGTGCAGGTGTTTGGCCTATTGTTCTTAGTTAATTTTGCTGTATTGGTCCATCCTGTTCTGTGGAATGTTGTTAGGTGTTTGCTTGCCAATGTGTTCACCTGTATTGTTACGTCTCCATCTTATAGAAAGTCATGGTTTTGTCACTGTTGGCTTTTATTTTATTTGCACAGAAGACTTGTGTCCTGTGGCATGTGGGATCTTAGTTCCCAGCCAGAGATGGAACATGCACCCCCTGCAGTGGAAGCGCAGTGCCCTAATCACTGACCTGTCAGGGAAGGCCCTCCGAAGACTAAAGCTTTTAAAGACAGGTGTTTGATTGAGAATTTTAGCTGCTGGGCCAGGAACAGATCATAAGCATGGAAGGCTCTGTTGTCTCTTTGAGGTTGAGGGGATGGGAAGTGTGCTGCAGAGACAGATCCTAGTTTCCTGTCCTGACCCTATCACATGTGAAGTCAGGATGGACTTGTGTTTTGTTTCGAATGTTTTATAATATTAATTCTTCCTGATTCATTCTCTCTTTATGTTTCTTTTTAAAGTTGAGATTTAACCGACCTCAGTGGATTTAACTTCAAAGACTTGAATTTTGTGGTTCTTTAATTCCTGTCATGTGGCGTACCAAATAAACCACTTCCAACATTTTTATTGGGCTTCCCTGGTGGAGCAGAGGTTAAAGCATCTGCCTGCAATGTGGGAGACCTAGGTTCGATCCCTGGGTCAGGAAGATCCCCTGGAGAAGGAAATGGCAACCCACTCCAGTATTCTTACCTGTAGAATCCCGTGGATGGAGGAGCTTGGTGGGCTACAGTCCACAGGTCACATAGAGTCAGACACAACCGAGTGACTTCACTTTCACTTTACTTTCACTTTCAACATTTTAATTGTTAAATAGTTCTGCTTAATAGGCCCAAAATTATGATTATGAAATAGTTGTGGATATTCAGAATGACATCCACTTCTGCATTTTTGTCTGATTTATAGGCAAGTACTGTTGTGTGATTTATTCTGTAATATAACTTGATATTTAGAACAGAGGGGTATGTATACTTGGAATGCATTTAGGTTTCACATAGTTTTGTGACATATATCTTCAGATACTAGTTTGCAAGTGGTAGATTTTGAGAAATTTATTTTCAGATTGATCATTTGGAACAGAACACTATTCCTATGAAAATTTAGCTCTTTTACTTAAATACTGTTTGTTTCCATCTTATTTTTGCAGCCTGTTTTCATGACTTTGTCATCACTTATAACTGCTTCTCTTCCAAAATCTACTACTCTTAACTATAGCCACCTTCACATTTACACCTACTTCTTTTTTTCTTGCCCCTCACAAGGTTCTCTGACTCTTCCCTGGCCTTCTATTTTTAAACTCTCTATTCCTTTAATTAGGAAAAGGAATGTGACTGGGAAAATACCTTTGTGGTGCTAGTTAGTTAGGAATGTAGAGTTTCTAGCTCTTGACAGAGCTTAGGCTCTGCCATACCCTTTTCTAACCTGTTTCTGCAACCTGATGACTACCCCTTGCAGTTCTTACTCTGTGTACCTTATTTCCTTTATCCACAGCAGAATACTTTTTTTTTTCCCCTGCTTTTAAGAACACATAGCCAGTGTTCTTAACCTGGTTCCATGGATTCCCCATGGTTCACGAAGATTCAGAGCATTCATGAACTTGGATAGAAAAAAAATACTACATCTTTATTTTCATTAAATTTTTATTGAAATTAAGTGTTTCTTTCCATTATTACTGTAGACAACAAACCACTGCATTATCTGTGACTTAAGCACCTATAGAATTCAGATAATTTCATACCACTTGTATAGATTTGAATATTTTTATGCTTATTACCTCTAAAATTATAGTAGGTATTACATTTGCTGTTAGATCTGTTCAGTGCATCAGTAAAGAACCATATATATTAATTGTGGCACAGATTGGGTTTTTCAGATTTTGATAACTGCATATTGCATTACGACCCCATGGACTGTAGCCTGCCAGCCTCCTCTGTCCATGAGAATTCTCCAAGCAAGAATACTGGAGTGGGTTGCAGTGCCCTCCTCCAGAGGATCTTCCCAACTCAGGGATTAAATCCAGGTCTCCCACATTGCAGGCGGATTCTTTACCACCTGAGCCATCAGGGAAACATCATTATAATTGGTCTCCTATAGTTTTCTATGTATTTTTAATTTTCTGTGTATATTTATAAGCTCCCTTGTATGCTGAAGGGGTCCATAGATCAAAGAATAAAGGTTAAGAATTCACTAATCTAGAGACTCCCTGGGTCCCATTTCTCTGCAGTCTTCTCTTTTTTTCTCTCTCTTGCCTAGGACAATGCCTCTAATTGTCCCCTTGTTTTTGTTCTGTTCCACATACCCTGAGCCCTTAGTGTGTTCACTATGCCCATCTTTTTTGTTTATCCTTTTCTTTAATACTGTGTTTTTTAATAGCTGTATAATAAAATTCATGATTTAGTATATATTCATAGTATAAATACTCATACAGAACAGAAGAGTATAAAACAAAAATGTAATCTTCTTCTGGCCTCAAATTCCATTTCCCCTGGGGAAACCCTTGGATTTGTTTACAGTTCAGAAAAATATTATTTTTTATGTTACTCTAGTCTGTATTGAGCCTCCAAGGTCAGTGGTAAAGAATCCACCTGCCAGTGCAGCAGATGTAGGAGACGTGGGTTTGATCCCTGGGTCAAGAAGATCCCCTGGAGAAGGAAATGGCAACCCGCTCCAGTATTCTTGTCTGGAAGATTTGTGGACAGAGAAGCCTGGTGGGCTACAGTCTATGGGGGTTGCAAAGAGTTAGACACGATTTAGGACAAATGCATGCTAATCTGTATTAGAATGCCTTTTGAAGTGAAAGTGAAAGTGTTGGTTGCTCAGTGGTGTCCAACTCTTAGTCTCTTAGTTACTAGGATAGCACCCACTGTAACTGATGCTCTGTTGTGTATAGATTGGTCCATATAAAACTCATGGTACATGATGAGAAAATATGTTTTTAAAGTCGTTGAAAAAGGTCACAGTATTAATAATTGATCTATCAGAACAATATCATTGAAATAAGTTTTTAATCTGGAATTTTACTGTTTGAAGAAAAGCAGATTTAATTGAGAGATGACATGAGTAGCTGAGGATTTTGGTGAAGGCTTCTCTGAAAGCACATTTGAGGGCTTCTGATGTCAAGTCTGATAATGGGTTTTTTATTTCATCTAGTTTTATGTCATTTGTAGTTTTAGTCAATTTAAATTTATTTTTGTTAACTTAAAATAAGTGTTTTTCACCACTTTTCTGGCTATTTAAAAAATTCTCAGGCAACTTTCATTTTTCAGAGTCATAATTGACTGAGATAGAGGGAAAAAGTTGAGCAGAGCTCACTCATTTCCTGAGCAAGGGACTGAGGAATAGAGGCTGCACATTGGTTGAGACATTTCTTTCTTATCACCACCAGGTGGCACCACTGGCTCAGGAAAAGAAGGGAACATTTGGAGGCAAGGACAGTTATTAGCCCTTTCTATCTCCCCTCTTCCTAAATTGGATGCCATCAGGCAGGGAATGAAGCACATCTTTGTCATCTTTTATTATCTCATCTGATCCCTTTTATTCTTTTCTTTTTATGCCTGTAGTTCTTTCAGAAACAGGTTAACATTTTTCTCACATAGTCTTGCATCTTGCTTTTTTAATGCTTTTGCTTCTTACCATAGAGGATAATGGGAAATTAATACACTGTGATTTTATGGCATTGCAAAATTTGCACAATTGTAATTAAATTGTAGCTAATTGATTTTTTGAATTTTGAAGAAATCCTAGCACTAACATTGTATTGTTTCATACCAACAGTGATTCTTTTCAAAAATCCAAATGCAGCTATTAGTAAAATAACTATTCAAATGGGCTTAACAGTAGTGGATATTGGTAAGAATATAGAATGAATACCCAGGTCTGGCCTCCTAAATATTGATAGAATGTTGACCTGAAATACAGTGTTTATTAATATGACCAGGCTTTCTCCTGCTGTCTTGACATTATAGCCTAATTTTGCCGATTCTCCACTTTGTACATCTTACACACATCTTTCCCTAAAATATTTACTCATGTTTATACAGAGACTTTTTCTGTGGGAGAAATGTTTGAATCAAGGAATATCATTCCTTACCAATACAAACATACTTTTTGTGTTTTCCTTCCCACACCTTTTCTGTCCTGAAAGAAAAATGGGATGCTAAGAACCACTGTGTGAACAGTTGATCATTTATAAGGTTGATTTAAGATAAAAATCTAGCATTTTTTTTTAAAGATAGGTAGTTAATAATGGCCTCTTAATACAACCTAAATTGTAATTAGCAGAGTAAAACTTGGTTCAGTGAAGTTTTTAGACTCCTGCTTTTTCACATTGGTTCCCTCTTCAAGGATCCTTTGTGGTTTTGTTTAAACTAATACCAGTAGAAGTATATTTAAGCTGTTTCTATTGTATATTTCATTTTTTCAATTTGAGGACTGCTGAACCAGTCCTTAGTCTTTTCTAAATACTTTGACACACACACACCCTGCAATAAGTTCATTTATGTGGATCTGTTTCTGCTTTTTTTTTTAACCTTTTGTTGTTCTGCATTTTAATTTCTAGAATAAAAAAATATTGTCTTTAATTTGGGGTTTCCATCTGAGTAAATGCCTTATTTATTTATATATATGCTTTTCAACAACTAGTGTGATTAAAACATTAACAGGCTCTTAAATGAGAATTAATCCCCTTGCTGCTTGTATGACTGATTTGTGATTTTTACGTAGTCTTAGGTTTCTGTTCTAATTTTGTGAGAATAAAAATAGGGAATTTCAGCCATCTATTGTTCGTTATTGTTTGACGTTTTTCTTGGAGCATCTCATATTCTTGAAAATACTCAAAGGCAAAATTAATTTTACCAAGAATTTGCCTAACTTTAAGGTGACATAGAGTAGAACTTCAAATTTGTAGGGTCCTTCAGTGACTTACAGCTGAGGATGGTATTGTGAAAATAATATCAGTCTGTTAGAACCCCTAAGAGAACTTTCCCAAAATGCAGTCATCTTCCAATGAGTGCTGATCCCACTCTCAGCTGAGACCTGCTGCTTTGGGAATCTCCCTTGGCATGCTCTTGGCTGTGTAATTGCTGACAGCAGAAGCCATGCTGCCTGATAGGGCTGGTAGCTAAGCCCATATGTGCAGTTATACATTTATTCTCTAGTGTGCGTGAACACACACCCACATGCACTTATCCACCCCTAGTTTGAGATAGAGGAGTTAAGAGCTAGCTAGACTTAGAGTGCCATGTCGGCTCAAGTTTCTTATTTCACTATCACTGTGCCCATTGGGTAGCCAGTGACATTTATAGAAACAGTACCAAATCAAAAATCCCCCTGGAATTGTCTCTTTTTGAAGAAGACATGAGTGTTGATTTTTTTGACTGGGAGCCAGTACTCTGGCACAGCCAGAAGTATTACTCCACAGCCTGGTGGGGGATACCCTTTAGGCCCAGACATCTAAATGTAAGCTTGTATCTCCTAAGCATTTTCTAACGCTGTCATTGCCCAAGTAGACTTTTATTTAGCTGAGTCCTGACTTTGAACTGGAGAAACATTTTCTTTGCTGGACAGCAGCCATGGGATAGATAGATTCTGCCAGTGAGCATACAGATGCCATGCCATGCTGCTCCTACAAGCTAGTGCTCCTCAGTATCATTAGCAGGAGAGGAGAGAGGATAGATAGATTAGGTGAGCGAGTGTTGACAGAAAGTCTTGGTAGGCCTTTCTGAGGACAGGTAACACAGTGGGGCCTGAACTTTGTAACAGAGTGGCTGTGGGGAAATAGGGTTCTATGTGGAGATGGGTCACTCAGAATGACTATTGTTATTAATGGAAAGGGTATGTTAGAAAATTGACCCCTCCATGTAGACATGGAGTTGGAAAGTTAAAAGATCTGCATATGTTTGGCTGCAGCAGCTCTGAGTGCATATCTAATTAATGTGTCAATTAAACATGAGAGATCTTGTTTTAGATGAATTCGTAGAAAATTTCTGGATCGATTCTGAAACACAAACTAATAATTTTTAATATACTTAAACATATTTTTATGACTTGTATGAATACATTATAACATTTCATGTGGCTCAAAATTATATGTGTAAAGCATACCTTCCTCTAGTCGTCATCTACAGTGCCATTTACTGAATCAAGTTAAGTGTTTTGAACATGAAAGCATTAGAAGCATTACACAGCTGAAAGCATACTGTTAATGAATGCTATTTTTTCTGTATTAGACACTTTTCATAATAAGTTTTTAGCATTTTTGTTGATAATTCATGTGTGTATTCTTGTAGTCCAGTGTCTGGTTTTATGATCTTTCATCCAAAACCATCCTTTGCAGATGCTTTTACTGACTCTGCTATCAGTGCTAAAGTGAATGGTGAACACAAAGAGAAGGACCTGGAGCCCTGGGATGCAGGTGAACTCACTACCAATGACGAACTGGAGGCTTTGGAAAATGATGTTGTAAGCAAAATCTTTTCAATTAGTAATAGTATGGTCCTGTGATACAGTATGACATCCTATCACTTGGTTTTAAGTATATTGTTGTAACTGTATTTAAATTAGCTGTTTTATTGTGTAGAGACTTCACCCTAGGCAGTATATACAGAAAAATGTTTCTTGGGGATGCATATGAACTATTTGTATGTCTTTAAAGTAAAGCTAATAAACAACTTAAAAATTTAGATTAGAAACCATGGGAAACTAGAAATGCCTGCATATTTAGTTTTGAATGCCCTACAGAATAGGGCAGTCTGAGGAAAATGGTGACTTGTTTGTTGTCTTTACCAAGAAGTGATGTAAAAGTGTGACTTTTAGGATTCTTGTCTGTCAAAGAGGTGTTCATTATTAAGCTATATCATTAGGTTACATTAGAATTACAGCAAAAAGTAAGTTTCTTTATCGTAAATTAGGAGAAAAAGGCTATTTCCAAAAGCCTCTTGACATATTATTTTTACTTTTCCCGTAACACATCATTTGTAAATCAATGCTTAATAATGACTTTGTCATTAGGATTCTTTAAATTCTGTTTCTAAACTCCGGAGATACAAGCAAAGTGTCTTGCCAAAAATGAGTGTTTAGGCAATAAAATTTGAATGAGATGAATCTTTCATTGAATCTAACAGGGAAATCTTACTTAACAAACCTGTGTTTGGTGTTAAAGTCATTGTCCAGTTGTAAAACTGGAAATTCATAGACAACATACAATAGTTTCCAAACTTTTTAAACAACCACATATAACTTAATATGAAGTTTCTTAGGTTTGTGTAGCACATACCTCTGGAGGATAAAGAGAAGCAGGCATTCTCTTTTTTTAAAATTGATAGTGAAGCAGTTGAATTGATAGACACCTTCTAGAGCACATTCTGGCAATGTTTTCAAAATTTAAAGCATACAGTTTGGTTCAGCAATTCTATCTCTGTGAATGTATTCTAAGACATTCAAATAATTATATTAGGATGTTTTTCACAGCATTTTTTTCTAATAGTGAAAACCAGAAAATATCCTAACTGTCCGTCAGTAGGACATGGGTGATTTATTATACCTCCGTTCTGTTGAAGTAGTATATGTCCACTTGAAAGAAAGGTGTTCTGGGAAGATACCTAAAACTTATTAAAACAAAAAGCAAGCCTTAGAACAAGAAGATCCTATTTGAATGTCTATAAAAGAGAGCTGATGATAATAATCATATTCTTACATATGTACAGTGTCTGGAATTATGCCCAAGAAGTTGTTAATGGTGGTTATCTGTACACACTGGGATTGGCAGTTTTACTTTTCACTGGATATGTTTCTGCACACTTAAAATTTTTACATGGAGCTTATACTAAAAGAGCATATTTTAAAGTTTCTGTAGGTAACAGAAACTTTAAAATATGCTCCCATATATTAGGCTGAAGTAGTTGATTGAGTACATTCTATCTGAAGTAGCACAGAAGGAGCCACAGTTGATGGGTGATCTTAGAGGCAAGCTTTTGTCCTAAAATTGCCATCGACATTGCTCAGATGATGCTGTGCCCTCTGCTGACATGGATATGATTGTGTGCTGTATTTTACCGCTTTTTATCAATTGGACCCAATGATCGGTTCACTCAAAGAGGTTTCAGGTAAAATACCTTGTAGAAAGATCACTGTAAGGAAAAGGAGAGAACTCTGATCTGAGACTCATATTTTATGAAGTAACTAAAATGTTCTGAACTTATAACATCTCAAATAACTGTTTCAAACACAGTTGAACCTTGAACAACACAGGTTTGAACCATGCTGGTCCATTTATACACTTAGGTTTTACAATAGTAAATACTATAGTACTGCACGATTCAAGGTTGGTTGAATCTACAGGTTTTGCACTTGTGCAAGGAGTTGGTATACCTGACACCTCACCTCCCGAATTGTTCAAAGTTTAGCTGTATTTACCAACTTGATGTGTAGAACAGTTTTTCCTTAAGACATTTTTAAAGCAAATTTTTGCCTATTTTTTACTTTTGCTAGGTTTTGTAGTATGATAGATAATTGTTAATATAGATCTTGATTATAACTGCGTTAAGACAAATACTTTGTTATTTTGAAAAATGAGTTTTGTTCTCTTCTAGTCTAATGGATGGGATCCCAACGATATGTTTCGATATAATGAAGAAAATTATGGTGTAGTGTCTACCTACGATAGCAGTCTGTCTTCATATACGTAAGTTTTTAAAGCTTGTTTTTGTTTTAGTGCATTTGCCTTTGATTTTCATTAGCTTAAATTATGTTGAATAAATATTTCTGTTGGACTTTTAGTTTTTACTTGTTTTATTTTATAATATTTATTTATTTGGCTGCTCAAGGTTTTAGTTGCAGCAATTGGGATCTAGTTCCCTGACCAGGGATCGAACTCAGGCTGCCTGCTTTGGGAGCATGGAGTCTTAGCCACTGGACCACCAGTGAAGTCTTCTGTTGGATTTAAGTTAAACAATTATGTGACTAAATTATTGTTGCTTCTTACACTGATAAATTCCCATTAAAATAGGGATTAAATGTAGCATATTTATACTATGATTTTTTGTTCTAAATAAATTTTGTTTTATTTTTGCACTGTAAAAACTAAATTGACACATGCAGAGAGAGGTTATGGGGAAATAGGTAATTTAACCAGTTTTGGAAATGTTATATTACTGTAAGGAAAAAGTAATAAGAAAATTTAAATTCTGATTTATAAGTAGATGACTATAGCTCTTTTACAGTTTTTACCAGCATTTTAAACTGAATGTCTTAATAGTTGATTGTGACAGATACGTAAACTGTTGCTTTAAAATGCACACTTTGCTTTTTCTTTTCATTTGTTTCAGGGTGCCCTTAGAAAGGGATAACTCAGAAGAATTTTTAAAACGAGAAGCAAGGGCAAACCAGTTAGCAGAAGAAATTGAATCAAGTGCCCAGTATAAAGCCCGGGTGGCCCTGGAAAATGATGATAGGAGTGAAGAAGAAAAATACACAGCAGTTCAGAGAAATTCCAGTGAACGTGAGGGCCACAACATAAACACTAGGTATTTAAAGGAAATCATGATGCAGTATTTTGGATACACAACTCAAGGTCTGTGTGAGAAGGTGTATTATTATTATTATATTTCATCTTCCTTTAACTTAGCTTAGGTAGAGAATGCAAATGGAGTTGGTTTCAGGTTCTGTTAGTGACAACATTATGTAATCTTGGAAAATAGTTTTTGAACATCGCCTCCATGGAGCCAAGTGGTGGATATACACTGGCGAGCAAGCCAAGGTCTGGAAGAGCTTGTTAAAGAAAAATGAGCAGGTTGGGGGAGGGGTGCATATAACATAATTACAGTTCAGTATGATTTCCTAGTTTAGAGGTGTGATCAGAGTACTAGGAATATGCAGGTGAAAAGGAACAAGCATAACCTTGTGGGATCAGAGTATACCTAACAGATGAGGTGATGGTTTATGATAGGATAGTAGATCGTCTGTTACTCAGAGAAGCATAAAATAGGAATTCCTTGCATGGTGAAGACAGGTGAAAGAACTTGTCCAGTTCAGGAAAAACCTTGTTTCATATGTCTGGAATACAGGGTATATGCTGACATTGCAGTGGTAGTAGCTGGTGCTGGGAACCAAGGGAGTGAGATTCTGTGTGTGTCATGTTAAAGAGCACCTTGTAGGCAGGGTATGAGATGAACCAACTCTGGTGACACTGAGAACTGGCTGAGACATAGAGGCCAGTTATTGTATTGAAATAGTTCAAGTGTGAGAATGAGACCAGGACCAGTGATAGAAAGGTTAAAAAAACCGGGGGTGATCCTGAGTTTATTTGATAGCCAAGCAGATTGGTGGTTGTACCGGTATTGGAGATAGAAAACACCAAGCAAGCTTGAGGGGAGATATAGTGAGTCCATTTGCGCAATTTATTGTGTTCAAAGGGCTCACAGATCTTTCATGAATTTATTCATAAATATGTGTTGTGAAAACCACCTGCTATATACCTGGTAGAATAAGATACACATTCTGTCTTAAAGGCACTTGCAGTTTAGGAATTGTGATTTGAAGTAAAGTGTTCAGTGAGAGATACTGAGACTGTGAGGCTGACAGTGTGGATTTGGGGGATCAATGTGAAAACCGTGAAAAACTAATGAACAGCCAAAAAGAGGAGATCGCAGAGAAAACCAAGGAAGAAGAGTTTCAAGAAGACAGATGATGATTGATAGAAACAGCATAAAGAGATCAAGTAGGACAAGAAGGAATGTTTGTTTTATTTTGTCCTTAGGGGGAAAATCTGAGGAAAAGAAAGGCCAGACCTAGAGCTTAAAAGAATAAGGGTGTAACAAGCGTTCCCTTCTCCCTAAATTGCTTTTAGATATGTTTCATTGGTCTGGTATCTATTAGGATAAAATGATTTAGAGGATCTCTCATTTCTAGGGAAAATAAATATATTCCTCCTGGACAAAGAAATAGAGAAGTCATATCCTGGGGAAGTGGGCGACAGAATTCACCACGTATGGGCCAGCCTGGATCGGGCTCCATGCCATCAAGATCCACCTCTCACACTTCAGATTTCAACCCGAATTCTGGTTCAGACCAAAGAGTAGTTAATGGAGGCAAGTATTTTGACCAAATTTGTCAATCTCATTGATCAAATATATAATTTTCTGAATATTTACAGTTTTACATAGTTGATAAGAGGATGCATACCTTTTAATGATTTCTGTGGAGTAGTTTTCAGTAAATATTTAAAATTTGCCTTTGTGGATATCAAATTAGTAAAATTGTAAAAATTAGTATATTGTTGGCATATACAGAATTTAACATGATGAAATACTCATGTATTAAGGTCAAATGCTAAATTTAACCAAAGACATTCACTTGGCAAAAAAGAAAAAAAAGAAAAAACACTCCACATATAAAGAAATTGGAAACTGGGTAGATTCTCAATTTTAAAAACACTGGACAATAAAATTATTTAGACATAGTTTACATGGAAAATCGAAATCTGTGTGAAATGCTCAGTGGTTAATATAAATTCATTTTTATGAACTGTTTGTTTATTTATATTCTGTTTACTTCAAGAGGATTTGAGGTACCTTGCAGTATACAAGACACAGCCAACAGTCATGTGAAGATGGTGGGGGAAAAGTGCTTAAAAAAATAAAAACTCAATATAAAGGCAGATATTGTAGTTTAGCTTAACTAAAATACACAAACCTGCATCTTTAATAGGAAGATTTTTTTTTTTTTTTTCTATTCTCCCTCCAAATCTAGGTTAAATATGGCTCATGGGTCATAGCTCTCTCATACAAGTCAGGGATACTGGAACAGCAGTACCATAGACTATATGGAACTATGGTAATTAAAATATTGATGGTGTATTAGATACTAACCTGGGGAGAACAGTGGGCATTGAGTTTTAGGTATTTAAGTTTGGAAAGTTAGACAAAGAGAGAACACTAAGGTTTCCAATTTCATTTGTTTTCATTGAGTCTTTCTCCAGAATTCCTCTCCAAATGAACACTCTTGAGTATTTTCTATACTTTGTATTGGGGTGAGATTTCTTTGCTCACTGAGTAAAGAATTTTAGTTGTTTGTGAACAGAATTTTCAAAGTAAAAAACCTGAAAGGGGCTGGGAAATGTATGATACTCAAGTGTGTGGAATCCTATGGAGAGGAGACCTGGACTGTTTCCTAAGATTAAGGTAAGTGATGTCATGTTACATGTTCGCTGTATTTTGACCTGTGCATATACCTCAGTGTCAAGTTTATTTGATGATGACTGCTTTGTAGTTGGATTGTTTATTATGCAGTCTCTTAAATAAATGTTTAACTGCATAAGTTATTTAGAAGATCCCTCTTCTTTTTCTAACTTGATAAGGTTAAAATATGTTTTTAGAAAAGGCAGTGAATATTAATCTGTCACTCCTGTGACTCTGGAAAATAGTAGAAGTAATGTTCTACTTAAATGTACCTATTTAATGTGATTTCAAACTCAACCTTATATACAGGTATAGACTAGATGAAAACCATAGTTTTAAGAAACTAGCATTTTTAATGGGATTATAATAGCTGTTTTTTCAAAAGATAAAACTTTAAATAAGAAATAATTTTATCCCTGAGTTTTGTGATTTATTGTGTGAAATTACCTAGTGTATGTTATTCTCCTTTTAACAATTGATTTTCCAAAAAACAGTTATAGAAGCAGGTAAATAGGCGAAGTCTTAACTGTCTTCTTCAATAGTATGTGTAGATCCTAATTAACCCTTTGGGAACGTGTATTCATTTAAACAGACTTAATTTTAAGGAGGTTAAAGTAAAATGTGAATTTATGTCAGTTAAGTTATGCTAAAACTTACCACAAATCAAATGACTGTCCTCAAAGGGTTAAAATGTACAAGAAATCATTTTTGTCATTTTACTTTTTTTTTCTGTTTACTTTTTTCCCTCATTTTTTTCTTTAGTTTTTATACTTTCCTTCATATCATTTGTTCTGTCAGGTGTTCCCTGGCCATCGCCTTGCCCATCTCCTTCCTCTCGCCCACCTTCTCGCTACCAGTCAGGTCCCAACTCTCTTCCACCTCGGGCAGCCACCCCTACACGGCCGCCCTCCAGGCCCCCCTCGCGGCCATCCAGACCCCCGTCTCACCCCTCTGCTCATGGTTCTCCAGCTCCTGTCTCTACTATGCCTAAACGCATGTCTTCAGAAGGTACAATACCACAATTTGTTCATGTTTTTGTTTGTCTTTGTTTAACTCCTATGTGAGTTTATAATTACAAAATAGTTTCCTCTTCATTATTTAATAACCTATAATTTCTGTGTTTTAACTTTAGTTTATTAAAACTATTTCTATTAACCTTTTGTTTATTAGAAATTTGATAAATACTGTGTGAAGCTATGAACTATCCTGAATTGTGAGAATGGGAGTTTGTCTCTGCCTGGTAATGATGCTCTTTTACAGCCCAGGGCCTTCTCCCTCCCACTTTACAGTGTATACAGTGGTTAATGGTAAACGGTGAGCCTTCTTCATACTAGTGAGTCTGCCTGTTGACCTTAGGTAGGAGTGGTGGCTTAGTGGTCCTTTTTGAGAGGGACATTGCATATGGCTGCCTTGGTGTGTTTACCCTTAAATTACAATACAGAGTTCGATTTTGTGTTTGGGATTTTTTTTTAAATTAGTTTAGTAATATTTTGTAGTGAAAGTCATTAGAGGAAATTCTTAATCTAAGATAAAATTGTTATTGTAGAAAACAATGTATGAATCTTTAGGGGTTTTTTGTTTTTGTTTACTCTGTCAAAAGAAAAAAAAAGAATAAAATCTTGTAATTCTCATTCATTGTAGTTACGGTTGATATGGCTTATATTGAGACTAATACAGCTTTCTGGCAGAAAATGCTTCCCTGGAGAAAACTATATTGGCTGCTTTTTAATAAATTGTTGCCGTCCAGGCAGCGAGGTCATGTGATCTTAACTGAAGCAGCTAACCTTGAACAACATGTTACGCTGACTTTCAAGGTGACTTCCTTACTCAAGTGCCTATGATGGTGGCCTGTAAATGAGAAGTTAAATTCTGTTGACATATTTTGTTGTGGTCTGTTGTTTGTATAAGTGATGTTCATATCATGAGGATGTGTTAGATAAAAGTCATTAGTGAATGTGAGCTTATTCACCACTGTTAGATGTACAGATTCACATAAAAGTTTACCTTTTGCATGTTCAGGGAGGCTACATTATTCAGTTTTTTTTAAATTAATTTGAATTAGTGTTTTCTAGTCATGTAGTTAGGTGACACTGAAGCATTTTTAAAATGTGAACCTCAAAATAAAACTATGAAATATAATGGTTTTCTATGTTTAGAATAAATTTTCTTTCTATAAGTATTTCACGTGTTGCCAAAGACTGAACTTTTTAAAGTTAGTTTGATTTCATTGAGCTGTGTCAGCCATCTTTCTTGGTCTTTTCCTATAAAAGGATATAAAAAATATGTATGAATATTTAAATACCCAGTTCTTAACTCATCTTTAATATAAATTATATCTCCAGTTAAAAATTATATAACATTAGCACTCTTTGTAAGACCGTGCTCATGATTGTATTCCTACTGAGGACACAAATTAATATGACATCCTAAAGAGTTTGGCAAGGGATTTACCTGATGGCCCACTGGTTAAGACTCTAGTTTCCACTGCAGGGGGTACAGGTTTGATTCCTGCTCAAGAAACTAAAATCTCACATGCCAACGTAGCATGGGCAAAAAAAAAAAAAGAGGGTGAGGAGCATTGGCTTTGGAGCAAGGGATTTACCTGATGGCCCACTGGTTAAGACTCTAGTTTCCACTGCAGGGGGTACAGGTTTGATTCCTGCTCAAGAAACTAAAATCTCACATGCCAATGTAGCATGGGCAAAAAAAAAAAAAGAGGGTGAGGAGCATTGGCTTTGGCATTAAGAATGAGTTTGCCAGGTGTTACCACTGTCAGGTTTGTTGTAAGAGTCATTGTATTCACTGTTTTCACCTGACACTTTTGCTTCAATGCATAGTAGACTTCTTTATAAATAGAAATCACCAATGTGACAGAATTGATTGATGTGGGATTTTGATGATTCATATAGTGCAAATTTCTTCCCCAGATGTAAATTACTCTAGTATACAAGCCAATGCCTTAGCCGTAGAATTTTCAGTTCACAGCCTGTTTAGTCTGAGACACTCTACAGGTGAGGACTACTGTTTGTTTGTTTTTTAAACTACTACAAAGGTGTATCAAAGTAGTTTTTTGTTTAATAATTTTTTTCCTAGTCTTAGAAGTAATACAGCAGATTTGAGGGAGAGAGCTAAAAGTGTATGTTAGAAATTTATTTCATCATATAGCTATAACTTTATTAGCATTTTGTTATACTTATTTTTATATACCTACAAATAATGGATATAGATTAAACAAATTGCTAAGATCTTTGAAGAGCTGTGACATCTTATTGTTTGATTTCTTACCACCAACTGCATCCTTCCCTTTTTTTAAAAATAGAAGGGAACAAAATAAAATTTATTTATAAAATTTTATGGCATTTCACAAAATAATTCTGAAAAAGTATGGCCAGAAATACGTATGGTGCTTATTTTCTTTTTTTAAACCAAGAAGGAATGAAAGAAAAAGTGGGAGAGAGGGAGAGAGAGAGAGAGAGAGTGATTTGATTTCTTACCACCAACTGCATCCTTCCCTTTTTTTAAAAATAGAAGGGAACAAAATAAAATTTATTTATAAAATTTTATGGCATTTCACAAAATAATTCTGAAAAAGTATGGCCAGAAATACGTATGGTGCTTATTTTCTTTTTTTAAACCAAGAAGGAATGAAAGAAAAAGTGGGAGAGAGGGAGAGGGAGAGAGAGAGAGAGAGAGAGAGTGTGTGTGTGTGTGTGTGAGTGTGTGTGTGGGAAAGGGAGGAAGGGAAAGAGAAAGAATGGGCTGTGTGTATTTAGCAGAAAAGTAGTACTGATGGACATTGTGGCATTTATGTGATGTTCACTGTTCCTTTCTTAGGGCCTCCACGGATGTCCCCAAAGGCCCAGCGACACCCTCGAAATCACAGAGTTTCTGCTGGGAGGGGTTCCATTTCCAGTGGCCTAGAATTTGTATCCCATACCCCACCAAGTGAAGCAGCTGCTCCTCCAACAGCAAGGACCAGTCCTGCAGGGGGCACATGGTCATCAGTGGTCAGCGGAGGTAGGTGACACTCGGCTTAGAGCATAATAACAGTGCTCATTTTGTTACTCTACTGGATATGAAAAGGGCTGAGCTTGAGCTCTATGTGAGGAGGAAGTCTATGTGTGTAAAAAATAGTGGAGTAACCAAGAATTGAGAAAATTATTTTTATTTTGGCCTCTACCAATTATTCACTGTATGCTAAGGGCAAATCATGTGATCATCCTGAATTTCAGTTTTCTCAGTGAGTAAAGTAATTTTTCCCTAGTCTATTCTCTGGTTTTAGGTGAGATTCATATGGGGTTCATAAATATGAATATACTTTATAGTTTTGTAAAGTTCCACTCAAATGGAAGGCAAATATAGTACGTAACAACGTTTGGAGGAATCATATTTCATGTCTTCTTAGCAGCCTTGTTCATTGATTCTTTCATAAACATTTATTAATATTTTGGGCTTACAGTGCTGTGTATTTCTTTCCCCTGACCCCCATTCTCTCCATACATATTTGTTGATATCCTACTTTATGCCAGGTAAATATTCTGGGCCTAGGTCCTGTGGGTTTCTCTAGTATCTATATATGGCACTAATTCCTGACCATATTTCACTTTTAAGGAATAACAAACATAGGAGCCCAAATTTATGTGATTAGCCCAAAGAATGTGCTGATGGAAGCTATGAAAGTGTAAAAAATATACTTTGACAGGTCCTTAGAATTAGGTTAAAATTGCTTTTGCTACTTAATGTATTGCTTCCATGATAACTAGAGTTTGAGCATGTAATGATTGTGGGTTTTTTGGTCATAAACTATGTTAGTCAATGCATGTGACTTTTAAAAGAAAAAAGTCTTCAAGTTTAAACAAACAAAAATACACCCAACTCTATTAAATATCTTCAGTTGATACACATTGCTCACCTTCACATATAATTTTAGGTTTAAGTTGACTGTAAATTCCTTTGAATTTTCTATTTTCTTCTTTGGTCTTCAGTTACAAGGAAATAGCACAAAATAGAATTTCTAAAATATTTATTTCTTCAGTGTATCATTATTTGATATTACTCAGATGACCCGGAAATGAATTTTGAAAGTTAACAGCATTATAGAAGTGAAAGAGTAAAATCACAGTTGTTAAGAGATACACACAAAATGGTGTTAGAGGTTTACTCTGTACTAATTAGAAAAAAGATAGTTGTTAAGTAATACTTTCTCCCATGATCCTTTTGACATAAAAAAGTAAAGAACCACTAAAGTGAAATAAATTGAGCCATTTTCTGTAGATCTTTGGAATCTGAATAGGCTTGTAATGAAATATGAAACCTGTTAGATACTTATTTTGAAGTCATTGAAATACGAACCCCACCTTGGATTATTTCTTTCAGCTAAAGTGAGTTCCTGATTTCCTTAGTTACTGCAACGTGAATTTTGATGTTTTAAGGAGTATATAGGATTGGCTGCAAACTACTAAAAGACATTCAAGTTTATTATTTGAAGAAGGAACAAAGAAGTCAAGTATACTAATTAGGGCTCCCCACAACACCTGCCTACTTTAAAGAGACAGTCTCACTTTTTAGTAGAGAGTGTTGTTATTTTTATCCTAAAAAGTAGCATTTTTCTTGCCTTAGAAATCCAGTTTCTAAATTAATTTAAAATACTTTTGTTTTAAATTAATATATTTAGTTAGAAAACTACTGTTGGACATAGGTATTAGTAATAATTGCTTTCATTTTTGAGACATTTGTTGTCTCCATCATCACCTCTATTCCTGAGACTTTGGAAAAGAAAACAGAATGATGGGATAAAGAGTAATTGGGGGAGGAGGTCAGATAGAACTATTTTACCTAGATCTTCAGAGACACTGTTTTGAAGAAGTGACATTGCTTGAGAATATAATGGGTAACTTTTCTCTTTCTTGTAGTTCCAAGATTATCCCCTAAAACTCACAGACCCAGGTCTCCCAGACAGAATAGTATTGGAAATACTCCTGGTGGGCCAGTTCTTGCTTCTCCCCAAGCTGGTATTATCCCAGCTGAAGCTGTTGCTATGCCTGTACCAGCTGCATCTCCTACACCTGCCAGTCCTGCATCCAACAGAGCTGTTACCCCATCTCTTGAGGGTATGTAAGAAAGGGCTTCCAGATTCACAGTGTCTTTTATGAAGTTGTGTGTTAGAGGTTTAACAGTTTACGAAAAATGTCTGTGTTGTTTTATTCTTAGGTATGTATTTGAGGGTGACTTCTAGCAGCTCAGTAGGAAAGAACCCGCCTGTCAGTGCGGGAGATATGGGTTCGATCCCTGGATCGGGAAGATCCCCTGGAGAAGGAAATGGCAACCCACTTCAGTATTCTTGCCTGAAGAATCCCTTGGATGGAGGAGCCTGGCAGGCTGGGATCCATGGGGTCCCAAAAGAGTCAGACATGACTTAGCAACTAAACAAGACCATCAGTGTATTTGAGGGCACATTTAAAATTTTATGTAAATGAAGTTAGTTAAGTAATACTACTAATCTCATCTGTTATTCTTCAATGTGTGTTGTTAAGATAGTTTACATTCCTGGGTAGTAAATATCAATATAAATACGTTCATGTTTCATATGTCTGCCAAGTTGGAAAGCCTCTATTTAAGTGGAAATGTTCTTTTGTAAAGACATAGGATCAAAATTGTTGAATATTTTCTCATTTTACTTTTATAGCTTTTATCTAACTTTGAGTTTTTATAAAATATAATTTTCTAGCTAAAGATTCCAGGCTTCAAGATCAGAGGCAAAACTCTTCTGCAGGGAATAAAGAAAATATGAAGCCCAATGAGACATCATCTAGCTTCTCAAAAGCTGAAAATAAAGGTTAGA
>SJYC01103241.1:0-17717 GCA_006408675.1 Madoqua kirkii
CAAGGCTAAGGCATTAGGGCTCCAAAATCACTGCAGATGGTGATTGCAGCCATGAAATCAAAAGACGCTTACTCCTTGGGAGAAAAGTTATGACCAACCTAGATAGCATATTCAAAAGCAGAGACATTACTTTGCCGACTAAGGTCCCTCTAGTCAAGGCTATGGTTTTTCCTGTGGTCATGTATGGATGTGAGAGTTGGACTGTGAAGAAAGCTGAGTGCTGAAGAATTGATGGTTTTGAACTGTGGTGTTGGAGAGACTCTTGAGAGTCCCTTGGACTGCAAGGAGATCCAACCAGTCCATTCTGAAGGGGATCAGCCCTGGGATTTCTTTGGAAGGAATGATGCTAAAGCTGAAACTCCAGTACTTTGGACACCTCATGTGAAGAGTTGACTCATTGGTAAAGACTCTGATGCTGGGAGGGATTGGGGGCAGGAGGAGAAGGGGACGACAGAGGATGAGATGGCTGGATGGCATTACTGACTCTATGGACGTGAGTCTGAGTGAACTCCGGGAGTTGGTGATGGACAGGGAGGCCTGGCTTGCTGCGATTCATGGGGTTGCAAAGAGTCGGACACGACTGAGTGACGGAACTGAACTGAAGGCATTATCTCATGTGACAAGTAGATATATTGGACCCTGGTTGTAGATTTACACTCATGCACAAATGGATTGTGATAGACATTTTTCTACAGTATCATTTCTCTAAAGACTTGCTGGATCTGATCTCTCCTGGATGACTGTTCATTCTTTTGCCTAGCATTTACTATAACATACTGTGCATATCAAGGTATGTTTTGAGATCAAATCAAGAAATCATCCCGAAACATCACTTTAATGGGGAAAAATCTGATTAATTCAGCCCCCTTATTTTTTTCAGAGGCTGATAAAAGTTGAATGGATCAAAGGCAGAACTAGCCTTTTCCTAGCCTGTGTTCTGGCTTCCTAAAAATTTAAGTTTTTGCCAGTAGCATCATTCCTAACTTATTGGCAGCATTCAAAATATTAAATTTAAATATTACTTCATACTTTTAACACATTTATTCTACTTTAATGCTCTTAACAGTTGTGAATTTAATTTTTTAAGCTATAGTTAATGTATGGACACAATACAAAGAAAAATGACTGACTGCCCAGATGCCCACTACCAGCTTGGTATGTCAAGCACTCCAATAACACTCTCCTGTGTAGTTGCCCTCCTCAGCTGCATCTCCTGCCTAGTGAAGGGTTTCTTTCCTTGCAGTTCTTTACACTGCATGTGAATACATCCCTAAACCACAGATGGTATTATTTTGTTTAATCTTCAGTTTGATATAAATGTTATGTCCTTGCCCATTTACTTTTATTTCGTCAGTATTTGTTTTTTTTACAGTCAGTCGTTCATTCTCCTCTTATAGTACACTTGCATTAATTTATTACATTATGAAGGAAAGAAAATTTTTACTTTGAAGTATATAAGATAGTACTTTTAACAGTTTATTAAAGTATAATTTATATATCATACAATTTATACATTTAAAGTATACAGTTTAGTGAGTTTTAGTATATTCACACATTTTATACAACGATCACATAAGCCCTTAGCAGTCAGTGCTCATTTGCTTTCAAATACTTCTGCCCTCTCCCACGCCCGTACCCCCCCAGGAACCACTGATCTACCTTTTCTTCATGGATTGCCTCTTCTGTCTGGACATTTCATGTGTGTGGAACCATGCAATATATGGCCTTTTGTGAGTGGCTTTTTCACTTACCATCACGTTTTCAAGATTTGTCCATGTAGCCTTTGTCAATACTTCAGTACTTTTATGAATAATATTCCATTGTATGGATAGATCATATTTTATTGATTCATTTATCATCACTTGATGCATCTTTGGGTTCTCTTTGACTATAGTGAATAATGCTGCTCTGAATATTAGTATACAGTTTTTGTGTGACCATACATTTTCATTTCTCCTGAGTATATACCTTAAGAGTGGAATTTCTGTTTTGTCTGGTACCTCTGTCCTTCACCTTTTGAGGAAAACTTGATTCTTCGCCAAAGCAACTGCGCTATGTTACATTCCTACCAGCAGTATATGAGGGTTCCTGTTTCTTCACATCGTTGCCAACACTTGTTACTATTTATTGTTTTGATTGTGGTTTTGACAGCTGATACTGTTGAGCATCTTTTTATATATATGTTGATTGCTCATTTGTATGTCTTCTTTGGAGAAATGTTTATTCAGATCTTTTCCCATTTTAAAAATTGAGTTATCTTTTTATTGAATTGTGAAAGTTCTCTGTTTATTCTGTGTACAAGTCTTGCATCAAATGTGGGGTTTGCGATTTCTTCCTTTCTGTGGGTTGTTGGTTCACTTTCTTGATATTGACCCTTGAAACACTAAATTTATAATTTTGATGAAGTCTAATTCATCTTGCTTTTTTCTTCTGATCCTTGTGCTTTTGTTGTCATATCTAATAAACCATTACCTAATCCATAGTCATAAAGATTTACTTTGTTTTCTTCTAAGAGTGTCAATTAGAGCTGTGATCCATTTTGAGTTAATTTTTTAAGTTGAAGTGTAGCTGATTTACAGTGTTGTGTTAGTTTCAGGTGTATAGCAAAGTGGTTCAGTTACATGTGTGTGTTTTCTTTTTCAGATTCTTTTCCATCGTAGGTTATTACTTGATATTGAATGTAGGTCCCTGTGCCATACAGTAGTTCCATTTTTTTTGTATTTCATTTTGGTACCATTGTATCTATTAATCTCAAACTCCTCATATATCCCCGCCCTTCCCCTTCTATAACAATGAGTTATTTTCTGTGAGTTTATTTCTGTAATATAAGTATGTTTGTTTGTCTCATTTTTTTATATTCCATGTCATATATTTACCTTTCTCTCTCTGACTTACTTCACTTAGTATGATAATCTCTAGGTCCAGCCATGTTACAGATAATACAAATGACATATTCTTTTTTTATGGCTGATTGTGTGTATATACACAGCACACATCTTTATCCATTTATGTGTTGATATATATACCTAGGTTGCTTATGGGTCACTGTTATTGTAAACAGTGCTACTGATGAACATTAGAGTGTACCTATCTTTTCGAATTAGAGTTTTTATCTTTTCTGGATACATACCCAGGAGTAGGATTGCTGGTTCATAGCATAACTCAGTTTTGGTTTTTTTAAGGAACCTCCATACTGTTCTCCATAGTGGAGGCACCAACTTATATTTTGAGTGATTTTTAAAACATAGTGTTGAACAATTTATAGTGTTGAACAAATTCAGTCTTTTACCAATGGATATCACTTGTCCCAGCACCATCTTTTGAAAAGACATTGAATTGAATTGACTTTGCACCTTTGCTGAAAATCATTTAACCACAAAGTTGAGAGTATATAATTATAGTCACTTTTCCTGCATAGATTTTTATATGTCTGTCCTTTTTGCCAGTACCATACCGTCTATATTAGTGTTAGTGTATTTTTTTAAGTTTGTTTCTTCATTTAATAGAAAACATTTTGGCTTTCATATAATCAGTTCGCAACTTTCTGTAAACCTTTAATACTTGACTCTTTAAAGTTCTGTGTAGTTGCAGCTTTAGAACTTATTTCTTTGAGACTTCTCAATATTTTGGGGGACCTGAAAATTCAAAAGCATTATTAAGTCTCTTATAAATAACTGTCTGGCCTGTAAGTGAAGACTAGAAAGCAAAGAAATGATTGTAAAAGAATGTTTGAGGATGGGCTTTATAATTATCTTTAGATAAAGGAATGTTATAAGTTTAAATGTTATTTCCTGTGTATCACAGACTGTTCTAAGAGCTTATGTAATAAATCCTTTATTGTCATCACTTTGAAGCAGGCTCTGCGTGTTTCTGAAATGTGTATATCAGGAAACTGAGGCAAAGATAAATTAATTTACCCCTATGTCGCATGGTTAGTAAGATAGGGCTGACCATCTGTGTTTCTCCTCCAGCGGTGGTTTGGACAGTAGCTAATGCATTCTGTGTACTGCAGTGTTCAGTGAATGAATCATCATAGCCACTCTCAATGGTGTGCACATGGCCGTAAACTATGATGGTTCACAAAATCTGTGGTCTTTCACTCAGACAGAAATAGGAGTATCTTGCAGTTCTAGGGTCTCCCTGCTCAGAGAGCCATCAAGAAGTTCTAATATAGCTCTGTGCAGGGTGCTGATAGCTTTATTTGTGTAAAAGAATTGCTAGTAATTCGATCTGTTACAGCTTAATGATGTGGATTTTGGAGATAAGTATATGATCTATGTTTATGTCTTGTCCTCGGTGTTATCTAGATTTCCCTGAGCCCAAATGGGATAATTGTAGAACCTACTTCATAGTGTTCTTGTGAGAATTAATGAGATATCGCCTATAAACTGCTTTAATACCATTCTTGATTCATAGTATATACTCAGTAAGTATTAATTATTACCAAAATTTAGATAAACCAAAGTTATACTGGAAACCATGGGTTTTTTCTGAGTCACATAAGAATTTTAGTTTTCCCATAAAATACCCATTGTCTAAAGCATCTACAGATTCATTGCAATCCTATAAAAATTCCAATGGGTTTTTTTCACAGAAATAACACAAAAGTAGAATTTATATGGAACCACAAAAGACCCTGAATAACCAAAGAAATCTCAAGAAAAAACAAGCTATAAGTATCACACTCTCTGATTTCAATCTGTATTGCAAACGTATAGCCTCTGCAAAACATTAAGTACCTATATTGTGACTTAAAGTCTGACTGTGTCCAAATGTTATCACTTTCTGCCTTCAACTATATCAGTGATACAGTGAAACTTGAGAAGTCCCTGAGATGTGTGATATTGCTTGCCAGGACACCAAGGCTCCCAGTAGTGAGATTTTGACGATGGTCTGCCTTTCTTGAGGCTCAGGAGATAGTTTGTCCCTCTCTAGTCTTGCAGCCTCTTTTCCTGTACAGTTGCTCTTTAGCTTATTCTTACTGCCTTGGTCTGTTGCTTGGATTTATTCTCATTTCCACTATTGATGCCTAATGATTCCCTTTTCCTTCTCTTTCTCTTCAACTATCCCTGTTTTCTTTCTTTTATGGAGTAAGGCATCTTAAGTCATTATCAGACAGTAGTAGCATTGCTTGCTTCTAGTCTGCAGACTTAAAAACCCCATCACTTATGTTACCAATGTGTTTGTCTTTGGCTCTTCTTGTTGGTGCTTCTGTTTTGTGGTTTCCTGTACCTTTTAGGTTATAAAGTCTTAACTGACTTGCATGTCTAGTCAGGTCTCCTGAATCCTCTTACTTCAGAATTTCCAACCCACCACTTCTCAAGGTCAAGCCCAGGTCTTAGTCCAACATGCATAACAGTCTCTCTACACCCTTACTCAGCTTCTTCCAGTTCATTTTCCACAGGGCTGCTACACTCATCTTTGGAAACTGTAAATCTTGTTTAAAATTCTTCAGTGACTTCTCTTTATCCAGAGAATTAAAAGCTAGAATCCTGAGCATAGCTTTCAAGTCCTTTCATCATCTTGTTCCTCTTGGGTGAGTTTATCGTTTCTTGACTCTATGTCATTCTTGCTCCAGTTACCAGTACTTTGCTATTTCACACAGGGCCATCTTCTCCCTTTCCTTTGGGTCTTTAAACATACAGTTTCTTTTCTTTTACTTAGTGTATTACTCCCTTTTCAAAACTCTCCCCAAACCCCCAATATCTTTGATACTTTAGATGACATTTTCATTGAGAAGCCTTCTCTTTCCATGAGTTGGCTGGAATCCCCATTTATGATAGTTGGTTAGTGTCTGATCTCATCCAGATGGAAAGCTTTGGGAGGATAGGAACTATTTTATATTTCCATCCCCAGCACAAACGATTTCTGACACATGGTATGCACTCAATACAAAGTTTTCAGGCTAGGACATTGAGTGCTTACATGACTATAGTTAGGTTGTATAGACATTTCATTATTGTTGCCTTATAATGAAAACATTACTTGTAAAGTATGAACAAAGCATTACTCAGAATATTTCATGCTTACAAATACTAGTTTGTGCTCATGGGAAAAAATGATTACTAGAGTTATTTAAAATATTTAAGTATAATTATTTCCTTTATTTAGTTACAGCCAAGTTCTACTTCTGAATCTATGGATCAGCTGCTAAACAAAAATAGAGAGGGAGAAAAATCAAGAGATTTGATCAAAGACAAAATTGAACCAAATGCTAAGGATTCTTTCATTGAAAATAGCAGCAACTGCACCAGTGGCAGCAGCAAGCCGAGCAGCCCCAGCATTTCCCCTTCAGTCCTCAGTAACACGGAGCACAAGAGGGGACCTGAGGTCACATCCCAAGGGGTTCAGACTTCCAGTCCAGGATGTAAACAAGAGAAAGAAGATAAAGAAGAGAAGAAAGATGCAGCTGAGTGAGTAAACCTGAAATTTAGCACACCCTTTTGCTTCACTTTTCCTTATGGTGTCCAAGAGCTTCCAACTCCAGAATTTATCTCTACTTTTAGACTGCTTTATATGTAGCCCTCAACTTAAATACAACTGGTCTTAACAAATGACATTTTTAAGTCAGTTAGACCATTGCACCTATACTCTTCCCTCCTCCCATGTTTTTCCATCC
Source organism: Madoqua kirkii (assembly GCA_006408675.1). Taxonomy (NCBI): domain Eukaryota; kingdom Metazoa; phylum Chordata; class Mammalia; order Artiodactyla; family Bovidae; genus Madoqua; species Madoqua kirkii. The sequence goes on from SJYC01103241.1 coordinate 6,620, forward strand.
CTTGGCAAAAGAAAAACAACTCTATGCATAAATTAAGAATGGCTAATTTATAAATGTACAGGGAGTTGAAAATTACTGTCTTTCGGACTGATATCCCCTGTATGCTAGTCAGTACTCACCTCCTTGCTGTGCTACTAGAGCTAAGAACTGCCACTGCCAAGAAAAGAGAAAATTTTGGTGCCCCTTATCAATTAAGTGGGGCTTATGTGGGCCAGTCTTAGAATCTAATCACACCACCATTGACTGATTTGTTCTGCATTCCCTACAACACTGTTAAGCAGCTGAACTTTTGGAATGCAGCTTATTGATATGTCAGGGAGCACTTATTCTTGATTTGAGGCAAAAGTTTTTATTATAGTCATGATTTTTCCCAAGATACTTTGTATAGGAAACACTGTCACAGAAAAAAATTACTACATGCTAGAGACTTGATATATTAAGGATTTCTTTTAAATATATTTTAAAAGGGCCTACTGTCTTTGGATTGTTTTTGTTGGTTGCTTTTGAGAGAAGCTTTGCATATTTCACTTTCTAGAAAATTGTCCTTTTTTGACTAGCAATTATCAGATTAAGCAGTGGGAAGCATGTATGTATGTGTTTTAAGGCAGAGAATGATCTTCTAGTGAGAATTACTTAAGTTTAGCAGTTTTTAAAAAACTGTCAGGTATAAAAGACTAGTAACATAAGTTCCATGCAGATTTCACTGGCCTTTATTTTTTTCTGGTGTAGGCAAGTGAGGAAATCAACATTGAATCCCAATGCAAAGGAGTTCAACCCTCGTTCCTTTTCTCAGGTAAGTTTGTCTCTCTCTTTCAAGTAAATCTAGTCTCTTAAAAAAAAAATTACTAGTAGTAATACTTCTTTTCCCATACCTGCCATCTAAATTCAGTTACAGTATGCTGAAGCAACTTCTAGTTAAAGTTCCTTTTTCTTATGTGGTAATTAATGTATATTTTTGAACTATAAGAAAAAAATCCTAGTTTTATCATCAATTAATAATGTGGTCTGAGGCAAATTTTTTAATCTTTCTGACTCAGAATTTGGAGATGGTTGGCCTGCTAGGCTCTCAGGTTCATAGATATACTGTTATTATTTTCCTGACTTTGAAAGATATGTTTTTTAAAAGAGTATTTTTTAATTTTTAAAAACACTTTTTTCTAGTTCTGAAAGATATCACTGCTATTTTTAATAGCATTGTTGATTAATTGATATAACGTTTACATTAACTGTCTACCAAGTATTTCCTTTTTTATTTGAAACACTTGCAGGTTTATTTTCTATGAGATAACTTTCATTAAGAGATACTAATTAACAGTGAGTAAAACTGAGAAAGATGGGGGAAACTATTTCTCAGATTGTAGTAATAGTTACCTTTTCACCTTAAGATAGATGATTTTTGTTTTTGTAGCCAAAGCCTTCTACCACCCCAACTTCGCCTCGTCCTCAAGCACAACCTAGCCCATCTATGGTGGGTCATCAGCAGCCAACTCCAGTTTATACTCAGCCTGTTTGTTTTGCACCAAATATGATGTATCCGGTCCCCGTGAGCCCGGGCGTGCAAGTAAGTCATAGAATTTGACTTATTCATTTATCTTCTGTTAAGTTCTTTATGTTTGACACCAAGTATTCTGTAGGTGCACAGTGACTTGCAATGTTGGTATAACAGAGATATTTAAAAGTGGAGCCATGAGACTTCCCTGGGGGTCCATTGGTTGGACCTCTGTGCTTCTACTGCAAGGGACCTGGGTTTGATCCCTGGTTAGGGAACTAAGGCACTTCCCTGGTGGCTTAGATGGTAAAAAATCCTCCTGCAGTGAGGGAGACCAGGGTTCAATCCCTGGGTTGGGAAGATCCCATTGAGGAGGGTGTGGCAGCCCACTCCAGTATTCTTGCCTGGAGAATCCCCATGTACAGAGGAGCCTGGCAGGCTGCAGTCCGTGGGGTTGCAAAGAGTCAGACATGACTGAGCGACTAAGCACACACACAGGGAACTAAAATCCCACATGCTGTGTGGCGAGTCACCCTCTCCCCCCCACCTCCACAATTTTTCTCTAAAAAGTGGAGGCATGCAGTGTGGTATATTGTTGATATAAGGACCTAAATATGAAAATGTTTTCTGGTTGGAAAGATTTAGATTTACTGTAGTTTGGGATTTGTCCTTTTAGCTGTGGCTGTGATTTTATCTTTGTAGTGACTGTTAGAATCAGAAAATTTTAGAGCTAGCTCTCTAGCAATATGCAGCTAGGAGAGAGTGACAAGATACATTCCTAACATCTTGAGAGCTTAATCTTCATTTTCTTTTTATTTCCTTAAGCCTCTATATCCTATACCTATGACGCCCATGCCAGTCAATCAAGCCAAGACATATAGAGCAGGTAAAGGTGAGAATAATCCTGCCTGTGTTTGCTTATAGTCTGCATGCTGCATGAATAAAATAACTCATTTTATAATGAGTGAATATCCGTGGTTCAGTTTTGACTTTTCATAAAACTTCATTGACTTTTGGATGTTCAACGTTACTTAACATCAGGTATTTAAATAGATTTTTATGAACAAGAGGGGAGGAGAAATACGAGTTGTGAATTTCAAGATCCTCTTCACAAAAAAATAATTGAATTTTGAAATATTCAATGTTAAATTTGTAAAGATGGTTTGCTGAATTAACTCTTTGCTCACATTCTTATATGTAATTCCTCCAAAAAAATTAAAATTTCTTTGTGAGCAGAGATGGCTCACTTCAGAAATTGTCAAATGCTATTAGAAAAATGTTTCCTCATCTTTAAAATGAGAGTGTTGCGATCTAGTACTCTGTGTGTGCAGAAGAGACTTCATTGAAAAAAAACACATACTTATCTTAAAAGGAAATACTTTAATGTTGAAAAACATTAAACGGTTCCCCCTTTTGCCCTTTAGGTAATTAAGAGCAGTCGTTTCTATCATTTTATTAAGAATAGAAAGTAGAATGGTTTGTATAATAAAGTCACTTCTCAGTGCCCAGTAATTACCTCCATCACAAAAATTTCACTTTTTTTTCCCCATTATAGTTTATTGCAAGAGACTGACTTTGGTTCCCTATGCTATATAGTAGGGCATTGTTGTTTATTTAATATGTAGTAGTTTGTATCTGCCAGTCCCAAGCCCCTAATTTATTCTGCCATCTCCACCACTCTACCACCACTTTCCTCTTCAGTAGTCATAAGTTTGTTTTCTGTCTGAGTCTGTTTATAGATAAGTTCATTTGTGTTGTTACGTTAGACTCTCATACGTGATATCATAAATGTCCTTCTCTGACTTCATTGTTGGTATGATAATCTAGACTCATCCATGGTACCACAAATAGCATTATTTCATTCTTTTTTATAGCTGAGTAGTATTCTATTGCATATGCATCACATTTTCTTTATCCATTTACTCTTTATCAAAACATTCTTTATCCATCTGTTCTTGGACATTTAAGTTACTTCTGAGACTTCCCTGGCTGTACATTGGTTTAAAGCTTGTGCTTTCACTACGATGACTCTGGGTTCAGTCCCTGGTTGGGGATTCCATGCACATGGCGTGGCCAAATAGATAAGTAGTACGTAGCTCTTGTTTTCCCTCCGTAATAAAATGCTACAGTGACCATTGGGGTACATGTATCTTTTTGCGTTAGAGTTTTCTTCAGATATATGCCCAAGAGTGGGACTGTTGGATCATTTGGTAACTTAAAAATTTTTCACTTCTTAAATTAATAAGCTTTCCTCAGTGTTTGAAGTAATTGCAGTTTTGTGCATGTTAGTAATTAAAATTCCGTTTTTAAAAAAACATGTATGAGGGGAAATTGCCTGGTGGTCCCTTTCTTAATTAGGACTTGGCGCTTTCAGTGGCAGGGCCTGAGTTCAATCCCTGGCTTGGGAACTGAGATCTGGCAAGCCTCACAAAGCAGCCAAAAAAACAGAATATATAATATCCTTTGTCTTTCCTTTAGAACACTGAAACCTATTGGAAGAATTCTACCTTAGATCATTTAAAGTTATCTTGTGGGATAATCTTATTCTGAGGGCCTGCTGTTTCATTTCTACACACTTTGAGTGTATCATATTAAAAATATGGATAGTTTTATTAGGTAGCCAGAGTGCTGTTATCACACTTTATAAAAATAAACTAATTCCTTTTTATCATTTAATAACCATCATAATACAATTACCCTGATTGAGACAGGAATATATTTTTATAGTTGGCTTGTTTTGAGTGTGGATCAAAATTCTTCACATTATTACATTTGTTATATGTCTTTGTTTTCCCCTGTTTTTTACCCCTGCTGTTGCTTTGTGATAGAAATCGATTGTTACGTAGTATATCACTTATTCTAGATTGTCTCTTCTTGTGATGTCATTGGTTACATTCAGGTGTCACTTTTATGGGAAGAGATAAGAATACTTGATAGACTGGGCATACACACTGAGGAAACCAGAATTGAAAGAGACACGTGTACCCCAATGTTCATCACAGCACTGTTTATAATAGCCAGGACATGGAAGCAACCTAGATGTCCATCAGCAGATGAATGGATAAGAAAGCTGTGGTACATATACAAATGGAGTATTACTCAGCCATTAAAAACAATATATTTGAATCAGTTCTTATGAGGTGGATGAAACTGGAGCCAATTATACAGGGTGAAGTAAGCCAGAAAGAAAAACACCAATACAGTATACTAACACATATATATGGAATTTAGAAAGATGGTAACGATAACCCTGTATGTGAGATAGCAAAAGAGACACAGATATATAGAACAGTCTTTTGGACTCTGTGGGAGAGGGAGAGGGTGGGATGATTTGGGAGAATGGCATTGAAACATGTATAATATATATGAAACTAGTCGCCAGTCCAGGTTCAGTGCAGGATACAGGATGCTTGGGGCTGGTTTATTGGGATGACCCAGAAGGACGGTACGGGGAGGAAGGTGGGGGGGTGTTCAGGATGGGGAACACGTGTACACCCTTGGCAGATTCATGTTGATGTATGGCAAAACCAATACAGTCTTGTAAGGTAATTAGCCTCCAATTAAAATAAATAAATTTATATTTTTTAAAAAAGAATACTTGATAGATATTTGTGAGTGCTCTATGTTGGATCATTTAAGAGGTACAGTATCTGGTCCTACTTGGAATTATGGTAAGATTTATTAAAGTCTCAAGTGGTGATAGCCTGGTCCTCCTCTCTCCAATTGTAAAGTTTTCTGTCAAATCTGTCATCTTATTTATTGATGATTTGTACTTAACAGCATCTTTTCATTAGAGCTCTGTGCTGTCATGTCCACCTCTTTGTGACCCTATGGACTATAGCCTTCCAGGCTCCTCTGTCCATGGTATTTTCCAGACAAGAATACTGGAGTGTGTTGCCGTGCCCTCCTCCAGGGAATCTTCCTGACCCAGGGATCGAACCTACAGTGCTTAGGTCTCCTTAATTGGCAGATGGTCTTTTTATCACTAGGGCCATCTGAGAAGCCTCTTCATTAGGGCTGTGGTTCTCAAATTCTAGTGTACATGAGAATCACTTGGAGAGTTTGTTTAAAAAAAACACACACAGACAAGTTGCTTGGCCCTGTCCCCAGAATTTCCAGTTCAATAGATTTGGGGCATAGCCTGAGAATTTACTTTTCTAGTGCAATTTATTAAAAAAACAAAAACACAATTCCCCAGTGATCCTGTTGGTACAGGACCATACTTTGGAAAGCACTTTAATTAGGAGTTTGAAAACAGTGATTTCTGAATTTCTAGCATTGCTTCTCTACTTACTAGCTAGAATCATTCAGTAAGGGACTTCTTTTTAACCAGGACTATTTGGGTATCTTGAAATAGTTTGTATGGAAAAGTTATGAATACATGTAAAATTTTATATATTGTTAATATACATATTATGTATATTGTATCATATATATTCTTGTATAATTTTGTATATATCCATTGTATTTCAGTTGTTTTTTTTTTTCTCTTCTCTCATGTCCCATCTTTGATCAATGATAATCGCTTTACATTGGCTCCTGTCTCCTTTTGGTACTACTCATTTGTCGCTGATAACTTCCTTTCTGCTATGAATAAGATGTCTCAGGCTGATCTTCTAACACTAGACCTGGATCAATAATCCTGCAAGCAACTCTCATTCTCTTTGCTGGGAAATAGTGTTTAGAAACCGTTTTCTGGTCATTGGGTATGCTCATTGCTATTGAATTAATAATATCTGTATTTTAACAAATTATCACAAAGCTTAGCTGCCTAAAACAGCAAACATATTTTATTTCACATGGTTTCTGAATGTCAGCAATCCAGGATCCTCTTAACTAGGTGGTTCTTCCTTAGAGTCTCTTAAGCAGTTGCAGAAAGATGTTGGCTAGAGCAGGAGTTATCTAACCTGGGGCTGGTGGATCTGCTTCCAGATTCAGAGCTGTTGGCAGGATAGTTCTGGTCAGAAAATGTCGGCTGGCTTTTCCCATAATAAGAAACAACCTAAATGGAAGCCACAGTTTGTTTTGCAATCTAACCTTTGAAGTAACCTAGCTTCATTTCTGGCATTTGCTGTTGATTATGTGGAGCAAGTCTGGTACTTGTGGAAAAGTGAAAGTGAAGTCTCTCGGTTGTGTCTGACTCTTTGCAACCCCATGTACTGCAGCCTACCATGCTTCTCTGTCCATGGGCTTTTCCAGGCAATAGTACTGGAGTGGATTGCCATTTCCTTCTCCAGGGGATCTTCCTGACCCAGGGATCGAACCCGGGTCTCCCACATTGTAGACAGACATTTTACCGTCTCAGCCACCAGGGAAGTCCCTTGTGGAAGGGACTGTATTAATACAAGGGTGTGGAAACCAGGAGGCAGAATCATTGGGGACCATCTTAGAGCCTGACTTGTTTACATTTTCCTATAACGTGTATAAGATGTTTTCAGAATATTTGTGGTCTAACTATTGCTCTACAAGATAAAATTTAAGATTTCTTTAGTATCTCACTAAGAATTCCTTTAAGTATCAGTTTTCAGAGTCAGGAATTGCTACCCATGATAACTTTGAAAATACCGTTTTCTGTAGTCACTGAGTTAGGTCAACAATTGGACCACCTAGGTAGGTTAACCTGATTGAACTTGTTAACATTTGTAATGATACTTTTTTCATTATTTTATTTTTTACGTGTGGAATATTTATTTTCAAAGTGAAAATTACATAAAAAGGTTGTTTAGAAAAGTCTTATTTTCATCCCAGTCTCTTCCTTTGTACTTTGCCTCATCACTTCCATCCCATTAAGTGAACTGTCCCTTCCACCATTAGCGCTGATGGTTTAAAATTAATTTCTGTTTATCCTTACAGTATCTAGTTTTATAGTTGCTTCTTTGCAGATGTTCTGTTTTTTAAAAATGGCTCTATTTGGATTGTTGATCTCTCATTTATATAGTTGACCAACAACTCGGGGGTTAAGGGTACTGACCCTCTGTGCAGTCAGAAACTGAATATAGTTTATAGTCAGTCCTACATGTTCATAGTTACAGATCGTCCAACAGTGGATGGTTTAGTGCTGTAGTATTTACTGTGGGAAAAAAAATCTGTGTAAGTGGACCCACACAGTTCAAACTTGTATTTTTCAAGGGTCGACTGTAATTCGAAAGCCATAAAATTTGTCTCCTTGAAGTATATACAGTTTAGTGGTTTTTAAGATATTCTCATAGCTGTCCAATCATCACCAGTCAATTTTAAAACATTTTTATCACTCCAGAAAGAAACCCCATATCCTTTAGTAATTATTTTCCTCCCACGCCATGCATGTACACACATATCCTAGACATGCTAATACACTTTTCTCTGTAGATTGCCTGTTCTGGATATTTCATGTGAGTGAAATCATATTGTATGGAGTCATTTGTGACTGGCTTCTTTCATTTAGCATGTTTTCAAGGTTCATCCATGTTGGAACATCTATCACTATACACTTCATTTCTTTTTATGTATGTATAGATAGCAGTAACATTTCACTTACCCATTCATTAGTTGATGATTCTTTGGATTGTTCCACTTTTTGATTATTATGAGTGATGCTGAACACTGTATAGTTTGTATGTGGACTTGGGTTTTCATTTATCTCTGTGGAATTACTGTGTTCACAGTGTGCCACTCTTTTTTCCAAAGCGACTATACCACTTTTTATTCCTGCCAGTAGTATACAAGAGTCCCAGTTTCTCTGCATCTTCCCCAAAACTTGTTATTGTCTGTTTCCTCATGGTTATAAAATAGTACTTCATTATGATTTTGATTAGTATTTCCCTAGTGACTGATGATGTTGAGCATCTTTTCATTGACATTTGCATACTGTCTCTGGAGAACTGTTTATTCAGATATTTGACCTTGTTTTATTTGCCTCTTAATCACTGACTTGTAAGAGTTTTCTATATATTCTATATACAGATCTTCTATCAGATATAAGATTTACAGACGTTTTCTCCATTTTATGTTTTTTGTTTTTTTTACTTGATGGTGGGCTTTGCAGCACAGGAGTTTTTAATTGCGATGGAACCTCAGTTTATTAGTATTTTGGATTGTCACTTTTGCTTTTGGTGTCGTACTAAGAAACCATTTCTTGACTCAGTATCACAGAGATTTACCATGATTCCTTCTAAGAGTTCAGCTTTAACATTTAGGTTAGTGATAAATTCTGAGGTAATTTTCCAGATGGCACTAGTGGTAAAGAATCCACCTGCCAATGCAGGTAGACATAAGAGATGTGGGTTTAATCCCTGGGTCATAAAGATCCCCTGGACAAGGAAATGGCAGTCTGCTCCAGTTTTCTTGCCTGGAAAATCCCTTGGACAGAGGAGGCTGGAGGGCTACAGCCCATGGTGTTACACAGAGTTGGGCACAACTGAAGCAACTGAGCAAGCACACGTGCATAAGGACAGAGTCCACATGCATTCTTGTCTGTGTATATCTAGTTATCCCTGCACCATTGTTTGAAAAGTGTTTTTTCCTCATTAAATTGTCTTGGCATCTTTGTTGACATTTACTTTTCTCCCCTTGTATGCAAAGTGAAGCACACTGTATGTACTATATTGCACCCATGGGGGTTTTTGTTTGAAGACATTGTATTTCCTAGAAATTACCATGTATTACTGTATCAAGATTTTCCTTAGACCTTTTTTTTTTTTATTTGTATATTTATTTGGCTGTATTGGGCCTTAGTTGCAGTGGGCAGCCTCTTTGTTGCCCTGCAGCTTATGAGATCTTAGTTTGCAGGCCAGGGATTGAACCCATGTCTCCTGCATTCCAAGGCAGATTCTTAACTGCTGGACCAGCAGGAAGTCCCTCCTTAACACTTTTTTTTTTTTGGCTGAGGCATATGGGATCTTAATTCCCAAACAGGGATATTCTGATTCATTTGGAAATTGCCTTATATACAGTATAAATGGTATGGATCCAGTTTATCTTGTTCCAAATAGCTCTCCAAAATTTTTAACCAGTTTTGTTATTCTATAGTTTACATACAATAAAATGTCTTTTAGTATACTTTTTGATGAAAACTACTCCAGTACCACCCACTCCAAGCAGCCATGGATCTACTTTCTCTTACTATATTAGATTTGACTTTTCTAGATATTTTTTAGTAAGTAGAATCATGTGTTGTATTTTTGTGTGTCTAGCTGATTTGAGAATATTTCATATTATCATCTGCATCATTTTGTTCCTTTTTATTGCTGAATAGCATTTCCATTTTTATGATGATACCATGGCTGGTTTACCCATTACCAGTTCGTGGGTATTTGGATTATTTTCAGTCTTCGGTTGTTCTCGTAAAGCTTTTAAGAGCATTTGTGAACTAATGTTTGTGTGAACATTTGCTTTCATTTCTCTGGGTTAAATATCTAGAATTAGAGTTGTTTAGTTGTATGGTAAGTGCAATTTCAAATTAATAAGAAACTGATAAATTGTTTTCCAAAGTGTTTGTGTCATTTTACATTTCAGTTGATCAGCCATGACTGAGCATTATGGTTATTCTACATCCTTGCCAACTTTGGTATTGTTTGTTTTTTTAATTTTAGCCTGTCTAGTGGGTCTGTTACTTCATTCTGATTTTAATGTGCATTTCTTTGATGATTACTGATTTTTTTTTTTTTTTAAGAAATTTTATTAATTTATTTGGCTGCCTTGGGTCTTAGCTGCAGCACATAGGATCTTCATTTACTCATGCGGGATCTTTCGTTGTAGACTCTAGTCGGAGTGTACCGGCTCAGTGGTGGTTGTGTACGGGCTTAGTTGCTTCACGACAGATGGAATCTTTGTTCCCTGACTGGAGATCAAACCTGCATCCCCTGCATTGCATTAGCTACACATTTATAATATTGCTGTAGCTGCATCCCTAAAACTTGATGTGTTACATTTTCATATTTCATTCAGAATATTTTTTGTCTTCCGATTTCTTTAACCAAAGGGCATTAAATCTTAGTAATGTGTTTGTGATCTCCAAATATGTGGTTATTTAGGATGTGTTGATATTTCTGTTTATTTTTTCATTCCATTAAGATCAGAAAACAGACTCCTACGGAATGCCATTTTCATCCTATATTAAGTATCCATATATAGTTAAATCTGTATCTGGATTTTCTCTTCCATTCTGTTAAATTGTCTGTCTTTAGATATTTTCCCACCCATCCACTCCCAACATTGATTTTTTTTTTTCCCTCAAGTGTTTCTGACTTTTCTTTCAGTTACTTTTCCATATGAACTTGATATTTAGGTTGACTGCTAAAAAATCAGTTAACTTTTAAAAAACCTTTTTATTGAGAATTTCAAACATATACATATAAGCAGTTTGAATAGTACATCAGTGTAAAAGTACTCATCACTCAGCTTTAACAGTTAGAAACTTACGGTCAACTTTGTTTCATCTACTACACCTCTCCCTTCCTCAGATTGTTTTGAAGCATATCCTCAATACACTATTTTATTTGTAAGTATTTTGTAATTCTTAAACAGTCTTGAAAAAACATAAAACACTACAGTTCTCCAAAAGATTACCAGTTTTTAGTGCCCAGAAACTTGTCATCCTCTGCACATCTGCCTGCTGTTGTCTCACTTCCA
>SJYC01103242.1:0-10155 GCA_006408675.1 Madoqua kirkii
AAAAAAAAAAAAAAAAAACCACTACAGTGCCATTATCATACCAGAAAGAGTTAACCAGGAGTTCCCTAATATCCTCAAATTTCTGTGGCTATTGTTAAAATATGTATTTTTTGCAGTTAATTTGTTCCAGTTAGGGTTCAAGTGAGACTTACAGGTTGCATTTGTTTTTCATGTTTAAGCCATTTTTAAAGTTATTTTATGTTGTAAATTTTTATTACGAAAATTTAGACAAGTTTTGTTCATTTATACCCTTACACTGTTAGCCTAGGTACCATCATCATTTCATTAATCAATACTTTTGTATATATCTTTAAGAGTTGTGGACTATTTCTTGTTTTAAACTAGTTAAGGTACCATTACCTAAAATAAATTATAAATTATTTCTTGCCATCAAATGTCTAAGCACATTTTTCTTACTGCCTTAAAGTTTTTTCTTAATAGTTGGCTTGTTGAGCCACAATCCAAAATTCACACTTTTCATTTGATTGCTGTCTCTCTTAATGTTAACTCTTTTTATTTATAATTTCCCCCTCAGGTTTTCCCCTTTACATCTTATTTAAATCCAATTTGTTTGGCCTGCATTCTTTCCCACTATCTGAACTTCATGGATTGGATCCTTGTGTTATTGGTTAAAGTGATCCTCTGTCCCCTGTAGGTCTCTGATAGTATATAAATAAGAAAGACTTGTTAAGTTTAGGTTGTGTTTTTTTTTTTAAACTTAACATGTAATGTTTCATAGATGGTATGTGTAGTTTTATTAGAAGTTAATGTCTGATCTCCTTTTTTTTCTTTCTTGGATAGTAGGAGTAACTTGGCTGCCTTATATATCCAGGATAACATTGCATACCAGCTCTTCTCTGTTTGTTTTAGCAGCACTGGCAGTGACTGTCTAGCGCTAGATTGATTATTTCACTAAGGATTGCAAAATGATAGCATTCTCATTCTATCATCTGTTCTTCAGTTGTTAACTGGACTATTTCTATAAAGAAAAACTTTTACCTTGTTAAGCTATTGGTTACCATGAGGTACAGCTTGTAAAAGAAAGGTTACTAAACTGCTCATCATTTCAAAGCAATTTTCAAAATAATGAATTGGTTTCCTGTTATCTCCGTGACTGATGAGGGTCTGTTATTGTTCTGTTAGTATGAACTCCTGGATGCTAACATTAAGTTTGCCAGTTGGCATTTTCATTAGAACCACATTAAATTTATAAATATATTCTTTAGACATTAACTTAGGGGAGAATTGTTATCTTTACCTTGTCTTCTTAACCACAAACAAATTATGCCTTTCTGCTTGTTTAAATCTGTTTCTCTGTCTTCAGTAGTGTTTCTTCAGTTTTTGCCTCAGGTAGTTTTTTTCTTTATTGTTAATGTAAACTGGGTTCATCTTTCCATTGTATCTTCTTAGTTACTCATGAAGTAAATTTATGAAGTGTGGTATATGAAGGCTCTTGGCTGTCTTTATGTTAACTTTATATCCTGCTACTTTACTGTGTCAAATAACAGGGAAAATTAAGGAGTTGCTTCTGAAACACAGCCATAGATTATATAGGGCATATCTTTGCTTCATGATAGTAGTACCTTTTTGCACAAAACTACCTCTTTGTCTTCTTGGTGCATGATGCAGTTCTCATTTTTGCATCCTGTGAGAAAAATGGGTTTTGTTTGAAAATATGCTGAAGTCAGGAACATTTGGGGACAGATATTCTTGGTGGGGTTAGGGGGTGGTTAAATAGAGTGGGATCTGAGTATTATAGAACGTTGATTAGTGTCCCTGGCCTCTACCCATTAGATACTAGTAGCGTCCTCTCCTTCCTTAACTATGACAACAGAAAATGTCTCCAGACATTGCCAAATGCCCCTTGAGAGGCAAAATTGTTCCCAGTTGAAAACCATTGACAAAAGGAAATGGCTAAGTATGGCCGATCTAAACTGTGTTTTAAGATTAAAGTAGATTCAAACTGTAGGGAGTGGGACACGACCATAAAACCAGGTCTGTCTCTGTATAGATTTAAGATTGTATTCATTGTTTTATAGTTAGAATTTTTCTTTTAGAAAGCCATAAAGTTGACTAGCTTCTGGGGGAAAAAAAGTGAGGATTATAAATATAAAAAGAAATAGACAAACTTTCATTGGATATTTGAGTTTGGGATGGTTTTTCTTTCTTGAAGGATATGCTTTTTCAATATGAGGGAATCTCAGGATTGAATTCAGAAAAATATTCTTAACTAGTTTCCTCTGTTTTCAGGCTTGCTTTTCTAACCAGATAATAATAAGTATATATAACTAGCTTTCCTACGTATCAGCAGCAGTCAGATGTTTAGCAAAAATTTCAGATGTTTTTTAAAAAATTTATCTCTACCTTAGCAATTCGTTCTGATGATTTTGTGAACATAATGAAGTTACACATTCTTTATGTCCTGTGGAATTGGTGGTTTACAGCTTTGTCCCTTGAGTGAATTAGTTAACATAGCACCATAAACCCATCACAGGCAACAGTCAGTGCTGTAATAAGCATGTGAGAAAAAGGTCTACAGAGCATGCAGCTGGCTGTTTTGTGGGGGACTGGGAAAGACATTACAGAGCTGGCAGTTAACCTAAACTGTTACTGAGAGCTTTAATGGGGCAGATTATAGGCAAGAACTCTTATTTAGAAACCCGCAACATTATAGTGTGTGAAAACTATGAGAATGAGCAAGAATTCAGTGGTGGAAAATTTTTAAAGATGGAGTTAATATTAGTGTTGGGTCTCTTTTCACTTTTTTTGTTATATTTTTGTTTTTCTTTGAGTAAAATCCAGTGCCCTTCTCTAGCCATGGCATAATTTAGTGTATCAAACAGGGATGATCTGAGAAGTAATATGGGAAATATTTCATAGTGCTGTAAGAGTCTTGTAATTACAGGGACTTGATCAACTCTGTGGGTCATTGCAGAGTGTCTCTCTGAGAATGTGGCTTTCAGGCTGACCCCTCAAGGACAAGTAAAAATTTTCCAGCCTGGCAGTAGGGAATTGGGACTTGAGGCTGAGGAATAGCATAGATGATAGGAAAATACCCATAGTGACGGAAGAGGGGTGGGTACAGAATAGCATGGCATTTGAGAGACAGGCAGAAGTATCAAATCATGCAGAGCCTTATGGACCAGTTCATGTATTTTATGCTAAGGAGATGCTGTTTTCTAATATTACATCATTTTTTCCTGCAGTACCAAATATGCCCCAACAACGGCAAGACCAACACCATCAGAGTACCATGATGCACCCAGCCTCAGCTGCAGGCCCACCAATTGTGGCCACCCCACCAGCTTATTCCACACAATATGTCGCCTACAGTCCTCAGCAGTTTCCAAATCAGCCTCTTGTTCAGCATGTGCCACATTATCAGTCTCAAGTAAGCCTGATAAGACCTAATAACTCTTAACTGTTGTTCCATTTAAGTAAGTTTCAGTGTGATAAAGGGGTTTTCCTTATATTTTGTGTTATGTGCTCTGGTGGAAGTAGACAGCTAAGGATTTGGGGGCCCCTTTTAATAGAAAGGTGTTGATCAGTATAGGTGTTTCAAAGAAAATAACCAAAAACAAACTGATTTAGAATTTTCTAAATTTTGTATTTAGAATTTAGAAGTTTTGGAAACCTGCAAACCATGAAGTTAAGACATAACTAAAATCTACTTGATTATATCCGCTAACTTTAATGTTTTTTCTTAATTTTTTATTTGAACACAGCATCCTCATGTCTATAGTCCTGTAATACAGGGTAATGCCAGAATGATGGCACCACCAACACATGCCCAGCCTGGTTTAGTGTCCTCTTCAGCGACTCAGTACGGGGCTCATGAGCAGACACATGCGATGTATGGTAGGAAACACTTTTTGTTTTTTCTCAATGTGTGTCTTAATGTGTTTTAAACTTCTGTTTAAGAATAACTCTGCCTTTTATGACACTGAGGGTCAAGAATCTTCGAAGAAGAATCTGTTTCTCTCTGACCTAGTGTGTAAGTCTTGGCAGATCATTTCAGCTTCTGTTCTTGAAATTTCTCTCTTCAACTAAAAATGTAATAATGTGTGTAACAGAAAGATCTTTTGTAGAGAAAGGTATCTTCTTTCTCTTCCTCATCAGTAACATCATTTGGTATACTCTTCCTAAGGCATGCAGGAAGGTTTTTCCATAATGAAAGCACTCTCTAGCAAGAAAACATTGTCTCTCACTTTTTACTCTGGGGGCCACTGACATTGCATATTTTTGATTGCTATTTGTTATAATACTACTGTTTCTCCATTATGCTGTATTTTAAGTGGTCGAAATTGTGTAATACTAGATCTGCTTTAGACAGAGTCATACTGTAAGTGTAATCAGTATGCAATGATAAAAGTATTCTATATAAAATTAAACAATATATATAAGACTACTAAGCTAAAATTGCCATCTTAGTTTTGTGGCCAGAGAACTTTGTACAAGTCAACTTCGCAGCTGTCTAAAGTACTAAAATAATACCATTTTCAATGTTGAGAATTTAAAATAAAATTCCCACCTTAGTTAAATAATTTAAATTTATTTGTACAGTTGAAAAGACAACAACCCCTATGAGAATGAAGTTAATATTACATGCAGCTACATGGACCTTTTCTTTTTAAAACCTCTTTAAACTTTTTGAATGACTAAGAATGTAAAGACTTTCAGTTTTTTTAACTTTAGATTACAGTTTATAACATTTTGTAGGTTAATAGGAATAGGACTCAGGCAGCAACAACCATTCTTCTTGTCACCCAGAACTCACTTCTGACATTTACTTTTTGGAGGCATGCTCCTTTCCCACTGGTTCACTAATCATAGAAATTTTATGTGACTTTTTTTTAATATAAAATACTTGTCAGATCTTACTTTTCCACACTTAAAATCTTTTATTGTTGATTATACTCTTTAAATTTAAATGATGTGCTTGCAGCATTTTGAAAACCTTTTAAGAAACCCATCTATAATTTAATTGAAACATTGACAGACTAATTTGGTTGATGATTTTAGTTATGATCTTCTGTCATTGAGTTGTCTTAACCAGAACTAATTATGTGTGAAAAGCCATCACTGATTTATCACACTAAGTTTTACACAATTTAGATATATTTCAACAATTTTCCAGTTTGCTAAAGTCTTAGGTGAAAAGTTCATAGTGATTGTTTATACATACATTCCTGAATATATCATGATATAACAAGTGGAAAAAACATTCCTTTCTTCCTATTTTCTGGCATACTCCCTTTGGAATAAGATCTGGAGCTTTTGAGCTAAAATTTCCATTGCTTTTAGAGAATAGCTATTTGTGTGCCCATGCCTTTTGAGATACTGTAGTAATACTATTGAGCAGAATCTTTGTCCTCAGTGTATTCACTCACTACCAGCATCTGGCTTTGTCTTTTGAATGTATAGTCATTGGTTTGAAACAGCCAGTACAGTACAGTAAATACTGTATTTGAGGCACTAATGGTTTATAACTACTTTCCAAAATATTTCCATTTGAAAAGCAGTTGGTCTCAGACCGTGAAGTCCATTCAGGTGTGGGTAAACAGAAAAATACTGCAAAGAAACAAAATACTAGACCTAATGTCCAGTGAAACTTAGAATGAACTAGTCATCAAAGCTACTTCTTTGATTCCAGGACAAAGTTGGCTCAACCATATCTGAATTACTCTCCTACAATTCACACAGATCGAGTTTTTTTGATGTCTGTTGATGAGGGTAGGCTAGGGGCACAGCTGTACATAGATTCAGTATGATTATTTTTGGTTCTCATTTGGACACTTCATAGGCTGAAGAGGACACCAGGAAATGAATTTATTTTGTTATTTACTGCAATAAACCATAGTTTAATCAGCTGTAGCAAGTTTATTCGTCAGTGATTTATTTTAGATCTTACAGATTTTTAAGACTTTAAACTTTTACAAATTTTTGTACATTTTCTTTTGTCTGTAAAGAATACAGATTTTTTAAGTACATTGTTTTAAACTGTAAGATAAAATTTGCATAGAAATGCTAATTTTATACTCACTTCTCATAAACAGTTTATATTTTATATTCCAAAAGGAGCTAGATATTTTTAGTATGGATTATTTTTTAAGCTACGTCCTATCTAGATTTTATTTTTAATGCAAACAAAACATATGCACCCAGATGTTGATGACAGTTGTTACATTACCTTTTTGTCATTTGTTAATCATTATAGTTATAGCAAAAGCCTTTGAGAATATAAATGAATGCAAAATGAAAGGCTGGTTATTGTTTTAAATTTTTTTGGCATATTTACTATAAGTATGCCAACAAATCCATGAACATTTATTTAAGGTACTAGGAGAAGGCAATGGCACCCCACTCCATTACTCTTGCTCCAGTCCATGGGGTCTCAAAGAGTCGGACACCACTGAGCTACTTTTCTTTCACTTTTCACTTTCATACACTGGAGAAGAAAGTGGCAACCCACTTTGGCACCCCACTCCATTACTCTTGCTGCAGTCCATGGGGTCTCAAAGAGTCGGACACCACTGAGCTACTTTTCTTTCACTTTTCACTTTCATACACTGGAGAAGAAAGTGGCAACCCACTCCAGTGTTCTTGCCAGGAGAATCCCAGGGATGGGGGAACCTGGTGGGCTGCCATCTCTGGGGTCGCACAGAGTCGGACACAACTGAAGCGACTTAGCAGCAGCAGCAACAGCAGCAGGAGAAATGTATTCTAAGTTTGTTGACCTTGTATTCTTTCTAGCTATCTTAGGAGAGACTTTGATCACAAACTTCATCTCTTTGACCTTAATTTCACTTTCATCATTGCATCTGCCCTCTTCTTCCAAATAAGTTACTTTTTGTTTCCTTAACATCTAGTCTTAAAATTCATCTGATTTTGTTTCATTCATCTTGTTTTGTTTTCCCTTTTAGAAATAGTAATAATGAAACTTTCTCTGCTAACTAAAGCCATCAGGAAGAGTTAAATCCAAAATCTTTTTCTTTGGGTTTATTTTTGGTAGTTTAATGCAGATAAGTTCGAAAGTACAGTAGGCAAAAATATGTAAAGTGCACCTATTAATCTTCTCCCTTATAACCTCCTGTTAACGTTTTGGTGCATATGTTTCCAAGTGTACTTATGCACCCACGCACACTTCTTTATGTAGACAGTTTAATAAATGATACCATGCTCTTGTTTAATATTAATATTACTATGTTTCTCAATTTTTGGATCCATTACCAGATGCCTAGTAAACAAACTTTACAGAACAAGATGTAAGGTGACATTTCTGTTAGTAATGATTTGCAAAATTGGACTAGTCTTTTGAATGAAACTTGGTAAATATTGTTTTATATTGGTATATTTTTTATATTAGAGTTGTTCAATGGAATGCAATGTTGGTCTTTTTATTAGATAATGACTTTATTCCTTTCATTTAAGCAAATGAGCAAGTGGAACTCGACAGCCCAATATAGAAGAAAAGTGTCTTTCGCTTCAGCTCTATCTTACTTAATTTTGTAGTAATGTTTAAAGTGCTTGTCATCTCTTATAAAATAAGAAAAATGAATTATGCATGAATACAAAAAGAAATTACTAAATATGTCAACCTTTCCAGAAAATTAGGAAAATGCACACCTTAAAAGGCTAATTAACCTTTCTATTTCCTAAATTCAGCATGTCCCAAATTACCATACAACAAGGAGACAAGCCCTTCTTTCTACTTTGCCAGTGAGTTGGGTTTTTTATACTAATTTTAATTTGAACAGTAAAACACTTTTTAAAGAATACATGTTAAGGGAGTAGACTTGTTGAGCAATCTTTTCCTTGTGCCAGACAAAATCATTAAAAATACATATATCTGGAAATAATTCAGAGTTTTTAAAAAGGAAGTAAAACCCAGCTTAAGAAAGCTGGAGTTCATTTAAAAATTGACTTGTTTCAGAAGTAAATTTTTGCATACCAAGCAAATATGTGACTGTTTTGGAATGCTTAATACATTCCCTGTTCAGAGAAAATTTTCCTGAACAGTCTTTTCTCATAGCAAAGCAAACAAGCCACAAGTGTAAAATATACAATTTTTAAAATATATATATGTCCTGGTAAGAAAAAACTTATTCTTACAAGGATTTTTATTTGAGTAGAATTGAAATACTAGGGGAGAAGCGTTCCTGTATTTTCAGTCTTTGCATGACTACAAGTTTAAAATATTCAGGTAGCAGACACCTCATGGATGTCTTGAGCTTAAGCAGGAAAACATGACCTAGCAGCCACCAGAGATTACCTTGGGTAACACCAGCCTCTCTCAGCAGTGGAAAGATAGATGATGGCTCTTAAATGGAGAAAGTCTGAGCAAGGATTTCTTTTGGAAATGAACTTGTAAGGTTTGTTTTCTCTATTTGTAGGGAAATCTTAAGGCTTATTCATGGACTTTTGGTATTTGGATGGGGAAGTCACTAACTTGCAGAACCGGACGATAGCATAGTACATGGTCACTTTATCTGAAATACTGTTTTCTCAACACTATTAAGGATTAAAATGTTATCATAGAGACTAAATTTTAAATTATTTTGGAATAACTGAATGCCTGAATATACTAGGTGGCAAATTTTAAAAAGCACTGAGAAAACATTTTGACATTAATTGTGCCTTGGTATCCAAAAATAAGTGCGTACATATTATTTATTTGGTGCTAGGAAATGTTAACAAATTTAATCCTTTAATAGATGCTCTTTAAAAAGGAGTCTTGCTGTGTATATAACTATTGAAGAGGAATTCTGTATGTGGTATAGTAAAAGACAGTGTCAATAATTCTATTAATGTACTCAGTTTGAGGTCTCAAATGTAGTTATCCTCACCATCTTACTGTCTCTGTTAGTAGATTTCGAGTCAGTTTCCTGGTAAGTAGCTAAAAGCTTAATCATCACACCTAAGCATTAACTGCCTTAGCACAAGTTTCCCTAAAAGAGGATATCAGTACTTTTTAAAAGAAACTAATAAATAGCAGGGCTGCAGTTTCTAATTTAATTTTGCTGCTTTATACCCCACCTCCTTCTAAAGAAGCTGTTTGCCCTTTTTTTTTGGTCTAGTTGCCTTTATTCCCCTTTTAAAAAGTTTTCAACTTTCCTTCACTTCTTTGCTTCTGAGTTTACCATCAAAACTAAAAGTTGGGAGATTTTGTTTCATTTTTGAAGTTTTGCTGTGCTGGTGATCTCTCATGACTTGTGCATCCAAGGCCAAAAATGAGAAAACCTAGTTAGAAATTAAATGCATAGTTCTGTGGACTCAGTTGGCTTCAGTAGGATGAGTTATGGCTTAGAACACTTTTTGGACTGTGGTTGTCTGCTGGAGAGCTAAATCAGAATTTTTAAGAAAAACCTTATTTTTAACCTCTGTGGAATCTTTAGCTAATGAGTATGTGTAATAATAGCAGTTAAATGATAGATTTAGTTTAAGAAAGCCCAGAATTTTCTGCCTTTTACTCTCCACTTTTTCCTTTCCCTAATTCTCTTATTTTCCTCATTTACTCTAACTTGGTTCCTTTCTCTCTCTCTCTCTCTCTCCCCACTCCAACCCCTCCTCCTCTTTTAAAAATTTCCCTTCTACCCTAGCTGTGTTTGTTTCTTTCTTAAGTGAACTTTCAGGGAACCAAAGTATATTTTTGTTATTACTATTAAAGTCTAGTTTCTACATTTTCCCCAATTAGCTACTCAATTTTCATATTTGAAGGAGAAAAGAATTCCTGGATAAGGTACTTGATTAGCAAGCATCTTTTCAGAAAGATGATAAGCAGAGGAAGATATTTCTAATCAGACATGCTTACATTTTATTTCCAGCCTATGATGTCTGTGTAAAGCTGCTTAATTTTTCTTATAGTGCATTGTAGTTTATTGATGTTTAGATAGGGAGAAGATGAGTTTTGTAAGCATTCAGCTCGGACTACTTGAGGTATTTGTGCTGTGAATGTAAGTAAGATATAGATAGCCTTTCAGTATTGGCAAATAAATCCAGAGGTGACTGTTAAAAATGCATGGTAAAAAATACTTCTGTCTTTATTTTTCTCAAAGTAATTTCAAAGTTTTAACATTTTTCTAATTGGTGGATAATTAGTTAATTATGAGACTTCATGGGCATAATTATTCTTTGTAATGGCCATTCTTTTTTTTT
>SJYC01103243.1:0-66018 GCA_006408675.1 Madoqua kirkii
CTATGAGATTCTATAGTCTACCTCTATGAAACTTTATAAATAAGAATTTGGATTCAGGAATTGCTTTCCAGTTTAAGACTTACAAGAGCAGAGGTTCACAATTTATGTCAAGTCTTTTAGACTAAATGCCTAGACAATTTGTGGAGATCTGCAAGTTAATTTAAATAATGATGAATGCCTTTTAACAAGCCAATGAAGTAGGGGAAAAGACAGTATTTTCATAAATTCATGGGATTGTGAAACTCAAGAAAGCTGTTAGTACATTATTTCTTTCTACCTCCCAGGTAATAGTCACTGACTTGTTAAAACACCCAGAGAATATGTTGCCAGTTTTTCTTGTTAATATGTTCCAATGTATGTTAACTGTTATAGTTAGAGGATTTTCCCAGTG
Source organism: Madoqua kirkii (assembly GCA_006408675.1). Taxonomy (NCBI): domain Eukaryota; kingdom Metazoa; phylum Chordata; class Mammalia; order Artiodactyla; family Bovidae; genus Madoqua; species Madoqua kirkii. The sequence continues at coordinate 392 of SJYC01103243.1, forward strand.
TATAAACAGAAGTGCTTTGTTGAATCTAATTTAGATGTTAATTTAGTATATACTCCCACCAGGTGTTAGCCGTGGATGCACAGGTGATCCTAGCGCTGGCTCTTTGCCTCTCCTTCTCTCTTTAAAGGCTATCTATGCAGTTGAGGAGATGACCAGTTGGGCTGGAATGCTGGTAGCCCCTGGCCCTACAATGTCAAGTATTATAGAATTGTTTCATGTGCCTAACCTTCTGCATAACATTTACATGGGCTTCACCCAGAGCCATCTCTGCTGGTGACTCTCAGCAGCCGGCCTATTAGACTACTGCAGTCAGGGTGCCTGATCCCAAAGGTGCTTGCTTCTCCATATGAAGAATGTGAGGAAGTATTTTGAAATTGTTTCTGTGTATGGGCATAGCTTCTCAGGGATTTCAGGATTGATTTGAGAGAAGGCTGGAAGTCACACGTTGACTTCTAAGAGGTATGTCTTGAGAAGATTGTCCTCAACTCATAGCCACATCATGGTTAGATTTGTATCAGGGTGCTATATTAGTAGTCACTGGCAGCAGTGAACCCATCTTGTGCTTTTAATCCTCAGATTGCTGTATTGGGATGACATGAACAAATATCTGTCTCCCTGTTTTGTGCCAGTGTATGGTCAGTGCTGACAGTTACAAAGAATTGGCTTTGCATTCTTATCTTTAATGAACACATTTTTACTTAAACCATCATATTTCCTTTGAAGTTACCCTAACTAGTAAAATTTTTTCTAAAGGCTGTGATGCTTTGAAGGGAGTTTGGTTTTCCTAAATACATAGGTTACCTAAACTATAAAACAAAGGTGAGAGATCTTGAGCGGGGAGGCCCAGGGAACAAAGTGGACAGTAAAGTGGCTTCTGTAATCAGCTGAGAGAGATTGTGGTCATTTGGCCCTGAAGATAGAGCCCTGATCTTGCCACATACCTTATCCTGCCCCTTACTGCAGCCTTGATACCATCTGGGCCCATAGGACACTGCGCCAGCTCCAGGGCAGTAGCATGGTGAGGTTAGCCAGATGATGGCCTTGAGCTAGAGAGAGAGAGAGAGAGAGAGTGTGTGTGTGTGTGTGTTAGAGAGAGATTGAATTATTTCTGTCTGTGCTTTTAAGTTGCTTTTCCAGGAAAACCTTAGTGACTGTTACAAAAGTAAATTTAACTGATTAGATTTTGATACAGTATATATGTTAGTTGAATAAAATGCTAGTCTGATTGGTAAGCAGTAACTTGACTTTTTTTTTTTTTTTCAAGAAGTGGATGGATTAAATGGAGTCAAATATAGAGACGGGTTAGGCATTGAGCATCAAGAAAGCTGTTGATGAGCTGAAAGTTGATGAGGCATAGAAAAGCATGAAGACCACCACACACGTCAATTATACACACTCCTTTTTATTTCACTTTAGTTTCCACTGGCTCCCTTGCTCAGCAGTATGCGCACCCTAATGCTACCCTGCACCCACATACTCCACATCCTCAGCCTTCAGCTACGCCCACCGGACAGCAGCAAAGCCAACATGGTGGGAGCCATCCTGCACCCAGTCCTGTTCAGGTAAGACACTCGGAGGCCTTCACCAAAATTGCTGCATCATTCTGTTTACTGAGTGTTTTTTCCAGTGCCAGGCAAGATGCTAGGTACCACGTGACCAAAACACCTAGCAGCCCTGCCTCACCTAGGAGCCAGCGTACAGCTCTGCAGGCTGTGCCCCCAGGTTTAATCACCTTAAGGTACATACTGAGAATAAGGTGGTTGGGTAAGTTCTGAAAACTACCATTATAGAAAAATCTAACATAAAGTAAGGAATTTGCTTAGAACTTTTTATTTTATTTTTTCCTCCCCTTCCCCTCCCACACTCTGCTTGGAACTTTTTAAAATTCTCATTTCTAATGTTTATGTGATATGATTTTGTTTGTTTTCCTATTAGTTTTGTGTGTGTGTGTGTGTGTTAGAGAGAGATTGAATTATTTCTGTCTGTGCTTTTAAGTTGCTTTTCCAGGAAAACCTTAGTGACTGTTACAAAAGTAAATTTAACTGATTAGATTTTGATACAGTATGTATGTTAGTTGAATAAAATGCTAGTCTGATTGGTAAGCAGTAACTTGACTTTTTTTTTTTTTTTCAAGAAGTGGATGGATTAAATGGAGTCAAATATAGAGACGGGTTAGGCATTGAGCATCAAGAAAGCTGTTGATGAGCTGAAAGTTGATGAGGCATAGAAAAGCATGAAGACCACCACACACGTCAATTATACACACTCCTTTTTATTTCACTTTAGTTTCCACTGGCTCCCTTGCTCAGCAGTATGCGCACCCTAATGCTACCCTGCACCCACATACTCCACATCCTCAGCCTTCAGCTACGCCCACCGGACAGCAGCAAAGCCAACATGGTGGGAGCCATCCTGCACCCAGTCCTGTTCAGGTAAGACACTCGGAGGCCTTCACCAAAATTGCTGCATCATTCTGTTTACTGAGTGTTTTTTCCAGTGCCAGGCAAGATGCTAGGTACCACGTGACCAAAACACCTAGCAGCCCTGCCTCACCTAGGAGCCAGCGTACAGCTCTGCAGGCTGTGCCCCCAGGTTTAATCACCTTAAGGTACATACTGAGAATAAGGTGGTTGGGTAAGTTCTGAAAACTACCATTATAGAAAAATCTAACATAAAGTAAGGAATTTGCTTAGAACTTTTTATTTTATTTTTTCCTCCCCTTCCCCTCCCACACTCTGCTTGGAACTTTTTAAAATTCTCATTTCTAATGTTTATGTGATATGATTTTGTTTGTTTTCCTATTAGTTTCATTAGTCATGGTTTTGAAGAAGGTACTTAAGGAGCTCTTTGGCATCTGGAGCTCTTTGTTCCAGTTCCCTGGAGCAGTACTCTTGGTTCCCACTGCTTGGTTGAGGGCTTGCAGTCTGACCATCAGGCTTGTATCCCAGAAAAGGATGTCTCTAATCTGTACTCTGCTGTCACTTTGCAGCACCATCAGCACCAGGCCGCCCAGGCTCTCCATCTGGCCAGTCCACAGCAGCAGTCTGCCATTTACCACGCCGGGCTTGCGCCAACCCCACCTTCCATGACACCTGCCTCCAATACACAGTCTCCACAGAATAGTTTCCCAGCAGCACAGCAGACCGTCTTTACCATTCATCCTTCTCATGTTCAGCCGGCTTACACCAATCCACCCCACATGGCCCATGTACCTCAGGTAAACCTGCTTTAGCCAACTTTTTGTGAAGACCAAGTAGGATATGGAAGTTATCAGATACGCAGCAAAGAGCCAGATGCTCTTCAAGCTAGGAACCCCTGTGTGTGATGCCATCTGCTTGTCTCTTCTTTCCCACTCAAATACATGTGATCTGGCCTTAAATGAATGTTTGTGTGGTTTTGTAATGGAATCAGTGAAGTTGCTGAATGGTCAGTCTTTTGACATTTCCCAACTGAGGCCTTAAAAATACCTTTGACTCTGGAATGCAACCTAATTCTTTCCTTACTGTGTCTGCATTGCTCTGTTTCTGTTTATATAGCTTTCTCGTTGCTATATATACACGTATATGTACACATATTCCCCTCCCCCCACACCCCTCTCTCACACACACACACACACACACACACACACAAGTCTGGCAAAGAAGATGGGGTTTCACAAATTCTCAACTCTGAGATGACTGCCCTGGGACTGTCCACTTGAATGTTAGTCACTTGAGTTCCTAAGAAATCTCTCCATTTTTTCCCCTGGCTATTCCCAAATCTGCTTTGACCATACGTTGTACTTCTTGAAAGAGCTTGGCCTTGTACATTGGTGCTGTGTGATTTGAAGCTGGAAGCGCCCAGGTGTTCCTATTTTTCTTAAAGAGCAGATCTGGAAGCACTTGGGGCTCACCTGTAGCGTAAGTTTCTAAAGGTTGAAAGGTGTGGTTGCTGCTAACTAAAGTCCAATGCGATCCAGGGCCAATTTGAATTGTCTTAATGAAGAGAAGGAGCTGCACTGAAGTTGGACTTTTAACACTGTCCTTTGAGGCCCTCCCTGGGGCTGTTAAGGGTGAATCGGCTGTATTTGATGTCTCTTTTTGCTGCTTTCATAACAGAACTCTCTTAGGCTGGTCTCAGCTTAAACTGCCTCACTGAACTCCGTTTCATGTCAAGCAGTGCACCCCTGAGGCTCTGGCATGGTGGGGCTGGAGATGCTGCTCAATTGGAGCTAACTCTCAGGAGGCGACCTTATAAATAGAGTTCCACAGCTCTGGGAAGTCTGGGCATCCTCCCCAGCAAACGGGCAGGTTCTGTAGTGTGGTGCACTGCAGTGGATGAGTTGCTTTTGATGGTGGGGAGGGGAGCTGGTTTGGTCAAGTGTGGGACAGCATGGTTTGGCTGAATCAGGAGCTTCATGAGACCTGGGGGCCGGTAGATGTCTAGCAGAGGCTGGTGGCTAAGTAGTTATGTGAATTTATATGTAAGTTGGGTTTCCAAAACCTCACTTTTGTGTTTTTGTGCTGAAAGAACAAAAAGGTTAACATCTGCAGGGAAGTCCAAATGTGCCCTGGGTCTACTTGAACGTGTTAGAGTCAAAACAGAGTTTCTTTCGAGGCTTATCATGGTCTAGAACAGTGCACAGTATTGGAGGAGGAATTGAAGACTCGTCCTCCTCGCTCTGCAAATCTTGCAGAGCTGGGGTCCAGCTCTTTGGGCTAAAACGTTTCCAACTTGACAGGGAGACATGGTTGAACTCACTATCACTTGGTACAGGGACACGGGGTTGGCCCAGATGATTTCAGATTACCCCTCCCCACCTCACTGGAGCCATTCACTGCAACTCCTGCTGCTGCTGCTTTATCAGCGGATCTTTCAGCAGAGCAAAGGGGCCTGAGAGTCTTTCTCACTGCCTTGACTCTTCACTGAGGTGTGCTGATGAGCAGGGGAGGAGCAAAAAGAATATAGAACAGGAGTTAACAGTTCCCACTTATAATGTAATAATCTGCTTTCTTACCTGAAAGGGATGATTCAGGCCCCACATAGAAGCCAGAGTCTAGAAGCATCATTGAATGTAGCCTCCTATTAGTTTGAGAAAGCTGCACTTGGATCAGGGATCTTCTTACCTTTGTGAAGACCGTGCCCCATACATAGAATCCAGTCATCAGAAATGTTGAAGCCTAGTACACGGCAGCCCTGACTTTTACCAAGGCTTGTTGGTTGCCTGCCCCCTCAGCCTTGCAGAATCTGCCAAAAGGTTAAGCATGTCTATAGGTCAACTAGTGGATTCACTAGGGAATGTCCCCAGAGGAAAGAAAGGGCCCTGAGGGCCCACTGTTGCCCTTTCCTGAGAGCCCCAACCCAGTGAAAGGAACATAGTTGACATGTTGTTTAAGCTGGAGATGTTGCCTGTATGCGTAAAAGAGCTCTCTGTTTCAGGCTCATGTACAGTCAGGAATGGTTCCTTCTCATCCAACTGCCCATGCGCCAATGATGCTAATGACGACACAGCCACCCGGCGGTCCCCAGGCCGCCCTCGCTCAAAGTGCACTACAGCCCATTCCAGTCTCGACAACAGCGCATTTCCCTTATATGACGCACCCTTCAGGTGAGGCGTGTGTGTGCAGGGGCCGCCGGGCACCCCAAAGCATTCTGCTCGCACAGGTCGAATGGCAGGCAGGGTTAGCACTTCGAGCCCCGCATCTGAGAACAGCAAGACCCGTCAGAGTGTGCACAGTAGGGACTGTGATGATCAGTTCAATGTCAGGGCCTGAGGCTTCTGGGAGCCTAGGCTGTGTGTGTTCTGATGGTATATAGGATCTGGCTTGATGAGCAGCAGCAGCAGCATTCTGTGTAGCTGATGCATGCTTAGGACTCAGTTGGCCTTCCTTGTTACGCTAGGCTGGACAGGGCAGTGTTTTCCTTCCTGAGTCCCAACAGTCTGACATGTGGGGGGTTACCACCATGGCAGAGTTTGACTGTGGCTCTGGAGACTACTACTGATGAGAAAGTGCTGTGTATGGATTGGTTTTGAGTATAGAATTAGCTCCAGTCTATGCCCTGACAGGGAGAGAATGCCCGTGATTGTGCATTAGTACTTGATGGCGGCCATGGTGAGATTTCACAGTCTAACCTGTTATTCTGAAAGCAGCACTGGTGCTTGGCTGTTATTTGGGGAGGGGATAGGTTAAGGCCTTTTTGTACCCCATGAACAACAACTCTTCTGGGAGTTTTATCTGAAATGGTTTTATGTCTGACTGGTCTGTTCTACCCACCCACCTGCCTCTCCCCATTTTGGTACAGATGCTGGGGGGTGGGAAGGGTACAGAGTAAATTAAATTTTGAGTCTTGTTCAGCTAGCACAAGGATAGCTTACAGTCATGTGCTGCAGAAACACTAGGCTAATGTGCAAGTGTTGCCAGTTTTCTGTTTAAATATTCACTTTTCTTTTTTACAGTACAAGCCCACCACCAACAGCAGTTGTAAGGCTGCCCTGGAGGAACCGAAAGGCCAAATTCCCTCCTCCCTTCTACTGCTTCTACCAACTGGAAGCACAGAAAACTAGAATTTCATTATTTTGTTTTGAAAAAAAAATATATGTTGATTTCTTGTAACATCCAATAGGAATGCTAACAGTTCACTTGCAGTGGAAGATATTTGGACCGAGTAGAGGCATTTAGGAACTTGTGGGCTGTTCCATAATTCCATATGCTGTTTCCGAGTCCCGCAAGTACCCAGCTCTGCTTGCTGAAACTGGAACTTATTTATTTTTTAATGACCCTTGAAAGTCATGAACACATCAGCTAGCAAAAGAAGTAACAAGAGTGATTCTTGCTGCTATTACTGCTAAAAAAAAAAATCAAGACTTGGAACGCCCTTTTACTAAACTTGACAAAGTTTCAGTAAATTCTTACCGTCAAACTGACGGATTATTATTTATAAATCAAGTTTGATGAAGTAATCACTGTCTGCAGTGGTTCAACTTTTAAGTTAAGGGAAAAACTTTTACTTTGTAGATAATATAAAATAAAAACTTAAAAAAAATTAAAAAATAAAAAAAGTTTTAAAAACTGAAACCAAGTTAATGTGTGTTTGTATGAGCTATTTCCATTATAGGATACTGAGTATCAGGGCAGGAGGGCTGACTGCTTTCTTAATACCCTTGAAGGTTAGCTGTCAAATGATTTTTCTTCTTCACCTTTAGTTGTGGTTCAAGGTATCTCTAGAAAAAAGACAAGACTGAGAGATGTTCTCTGTGGTGGCTAAAGGTCTGCTTCGGAAGGAGGAAGGCTGGCCAGAGTTGGGCAGCACCGAAGGTCCCCGTCCTCAGCCTGACGTTGATTCTGTAAGCTTCCTTTTTAATATCTCCGGAACCCAGATAAGTCAGAGGTTGTCCTGACTCAGGCATCTGTGTTGTACCAGTAGGGGGCAGGAGACACACACTCAAGAGTTGTAATAAAGGAATCCAGAGGGCTGAAAGGATGCAGCAATGTACAGGATAAACCAAGCATTTGTTAGGGGTCTTGGTTTTGTGGGAGAAGGATAAACTGGAAAAATACCTATTTTTCAGAGATTGTAGTCATAATAGAACCTTTAAATACTGCAGTTAACTAATCAAGATTCCAAAACCTTTGTTTTAATTCACATGTAGCAATTTGTACATTATAGCAAAATTTGTATTCTTCAAGAATAAGTTACTTATACAGTACATAAACAATACATAAAAATTTGCCAAATAGACCTTCTGCCTATAACGATACAAGATGAATCCATTCTGTGTTGTCATTACAATGTGCTGTTTATTCCAGCTAAACACTGGTGTCAGATGTGTCCTTGTTAAGAGTCAGTGGATAATAAACTATCAGGTTCTTCTAGCTTGTAGGAGATATTAGCACTCACATGATATTTGTGATAACACACTTAGCCCTGAATAACAGCATGAAAGAATCTCAGGCAACCCTTAGGGAAGAGTTCAAGGCCTTGATTTTAGGTTAAGAAACTGTTATGTAAAAATAGTGTTCTCTGGCTTAAGATTTTAATGATTTGCTATTCCTTTTTCCTACACGGTCCAGAAATGATCAAAGGCAGAAGATTTATACCAGATAAAGCCATATGGATTGCTGGTCTAAAATTCAAGGCAGGTTAGTTGACTTAATTCTTTGGTGCTGGTGACTGTTAGTTTGTAAAAGTTCTTTAACGTCAGGTAAAGGAAGTGATGGTGCTGGGAGCAGTCAGGCCATCCTTGTCATCTGTCATTAGAGATAACCAAAAGGCTGGTGATACTCAGTGTCTGTTTAGCACTCAGAGCCTGGCTCTCAGCGGAGGCTGCTGGCTTGGCCTCTTGCTGGCAGCAGTGGTCACATTGGGGCTGGAGAGAGGGTGGTGGAATGCGCTCTGATTATGGTGGGCTGGCTGCAGCTATCAGGGTTGCTGCCTCACTACCTGTGAGGGTATCACGCCCTGGGCCCCACTGCTCCCCCTTGCCCCAGCAGAAAGGAAAGGCATTGGCTTAGTGTCACTTCTTCCTAGGCCACAAGGGGCCTTTTTGTTGGAATGTATTTGAACTGTCTGGGTAAATCAGACACAGTCAAGAAATGTTTTTCCTGAACATTTTACACTGAAGCTGTTGGAAGTGGGTGACTATGTCACAGATTCTGAGCTTGTACTTTGCAGCCAGTCAGTCAGAGCTGCAAGCTTGCTGGGCCTGGCTATCCTCTTGGCACTACTACCTGAGACTTGTATGTTGAGAGGCTGTTAAGTAAGTGCCCCAGGCTTGTAGAGTCATATCTCTACATTTACCCTCCTAGTCTGCGCTTTGCTTAGCATTCCTTACTCAGTAACGTTTGATGTGTAGAAAATGTGGCCCTTAGAAATGGACCACAGCCCATAGATCAGGGTTAGATATGTGTTGCCATCTGTGAAACCACCCAGGAGTGTTAGTTTTATATAGACTTTTTGAGGGATCTTAGTTCCCTAACAAGAGATTGAACCCATGGGCCAGGCAGTGGAAGTCCGGAGTCCTAACCACTGGACTGCCAGGAGTGTTGGATTTAAAAGTAGTGAAGCGAGGTGACTGCTTACCTCCCTGCCCCTCCTAAAGTCTGACCTCCTGGAGTACAGAGAATGGCTGGAACAGACACACCCCTCACCCCAGATAAGGCAGGCAGTAGTTAGTCTAGGCCAAGGTTTAATTTTAGCCTTTGATTGATATATCTGTAAATGTTAAGCTGTGCTAATATAACTCCCAGTTTCCTAGAAGCCACTTGGGTGAGCCTGGCAGCTGTACTGAATGGCTCTGCTGGCACCAGAAGCAGCTGACTCTGCTGGGTCACTGCCTCCCTTGTTTCTGAGCCTCTGCATGAAAATTGTGGGAGGAGCTAGACCCCTATGAATTGTGTCACTTGTGAAAGGCAAGTACAGATGGAGATTCGACTGCAGGACCTCTGGGGATGGTAGAGGTTATGGGTGCCTGTGTATCCATGCACACATAGTCTTCATCAGATGAAGCAGTGGTCACTGCTGGAACAGAACACTGATTGTGGGCTATTAAAGGAGTTTCTCATTAGCTGTGGCACCAGCTCCTAGCTTCCATTTTGGCTCAAGAATGAGCCTAAAACCTTGTGGAATAATTTAATAAGCCTTTAGATGCTTGGAGGCTCTAAGCCAGCCCTGTTGGTGAAAGATTTACTAGAAAGGGCCCAGCAGCCCTTTTCTTCCTTGCCCCTCCCTCACCCCAGTTTAACTTGCACCATAAAGCCTACTGTAAACCAGCATTCAGTTTTTTATTCATAAGGCACCAGGGTGGAACTGTTGCTGGCCACCCTCCTCTTTCAATAATTGCTTGGAATTTCCTTAAAAGAGTGACACGCTTCACTTCTCTACATTTAGGAAGGACAGTATCTCCTCGGCAGCAGGTGACTGTCCTGACAATGTAACAGACAAGGAAGCCAGGGATACCGGTGTGAACCAGAAACCTGGCCAGTAGGTTTGCATAGCTGTCTCTGACTATAAAAATTGTGTGGGTATTAGTTCAGACAGTGCAATGAAATAAGCAATGGTTTAATTTTGAAACCTGAATTCTTTGAAAAATTAATCTGAGGTAAAAATGTTTAAAATCATTTTTAACCTTTAGCTTATCCATCTGCCAGAACTTTGTCCTAAAGCTGAGTCGAAGCAGGATAGGTGTGGTCACCTGTGGCTTGGGTACAGCAGATCTACCACATGGACTGAAGCTACAGTGGGAAAAACCACAGGAGAATCCAGGGCTTGTTAGTGTTTTGGGCTTCCTGATGGGCCCCCTCCCCAAGTAGAAAGTCTGTCAGCTGGGACAGTGTCAGTGAAAAAGAACAAGTTCCACTGCCAACTCCGGCCCTCCCCCGCCACCTCTCAAGAGTGATGGGGCCTGGTCCTAGGGACATCCGCAAATAAGAACTACGTCTGTAAACAATAAGGAGAAAGCCAGGTAAGAATGGAACTTATAGGAGGCCCTTTAACAGGCCTAATAGAAGGGTCACATCCAAACTGGAATGAGCAGTTAAAGTGTCCCTTGAATCTCTCTGGAAGGAAGGAAAGTAAGTTACATTCACAAGTTTACATCTCTGCTTTCTTGTGCTCCTCTGGGCAGCGTGAGGCCCATCAGAGAGGAGTGTACTGATTGTCTATGGCCCGTAGGCGGCTCCGGGAGGAAGAATCCATTTCGTAGTCCGAGTCCCGGGCTCGACTGGCGGGCTCGGGCTCCAGGTGCCGCAGGCTGTTGGCCAGTTCCTCGGGCGAAGGCACCAGGTGGAAGATCTGCTCTGGGGGAGAGGATCGGCCTGGAAGACCCTCTGGGCCAAGCCCCCGTGGACAGCCAGAAGCGCTAAGGTGGGGAAGGCCCAGCTCTGAATCCCAGCGAGAGAGGGAGAAAGGGAACAGAACAGTGTTGGAGGAACCTGGGGGACAAGTGACCGAGAGAGACACCACACCGTCAGTCTTATCAGGTCGGAGGCAGGTGCTGGAAGGACACAACAGGAGGTCTCGGTCCCCACCCCCTTTATCAAGGGGCATCAGGGTCACACCTGGTGGCTGGGAAACGACGACCACGTAGCTGGACAGCCGGACGTCACAGGCAGCCCCGCACTCAAGGGGGATGGGCGAGCGCTGGAAGTGGTGGAGCATGTCTACGACGGAGGGAAAGTGAAGGTGCTGCACTCGGCACTGGCCCCGCTCGGTCAGCGACAGGCGCAGGTGCTACAGGAAAGGAAAAAAGGTAGGCTCAGGCCCTGGTCCCCTCAGGGCCTTTAACTTGGCCGGAGCGCAGCCCCAGCTGCCTTGCCCAGTACCTTGGCAATGCCCTGGAAGTTGAACGTGAGCACATACTCCCCGCGCCGCGTCTCGCTCTGCCGCACCAGGAACACTCCGTGAGCATCAGGACCTTGCAGCTGGACCAGCTGAGCCGCCTTCACCCGGGAGATGGGACCGTGGAACCAGGGGTAACAGGACAGGAAGTGATCTGTTTTCTGGCAGGCTGGATCCAGCAGCACCCCAGGAGAAGCACCTGGCAGAGGAGGAGATGGGTGATGGTGCCCTCTGTGGGCGCTTTATGCCCTGGGCTGGGTCCCAGTGTACTGGAGAACAGAGGCCCTGACCTCTTACCTTGGTTCAAGGAATCTGTGCTTCCCCTTGGAGAGTCAGCCGTACCAGGTTCTGTGGCTGAGGGAAAGTGTGGCTCTGGGTCTATGGTCTCAAGTCTACAAGAGAAGATGGGGGTTAAGGACTGGGTAGCTCAGGAGTAGCAGGAAAAGCTGTGTCAAGATGGAGCCTTTGGGTCTCACCCTTGGCCTGTGCATGCCCGGAGCTCAGCCATCCATGAATTCAGCTGCTGTTCATCTCCCACCTCAAAGATGATGTCTGTCCGGTCCTTCACCTGGCAGGAAGGAAGGAACAGCTGTGTACAATTCCTGAGGTCTGTGTCTGTTCCCCACATATGTGGTAAGCTGCCACTCACCTTTAGCACAAAGGTGTACAGGTTGTCAGGCATCTCAAGACGTGTGCATCGCCGGATCTCCTGGATACTGGAGCAGGCTGCTTGTAGCTTGGACTTTGAACTCTAGGAGACCAATGCAGACATTCAGGGCCTGTCCCTGATGGCCCTTCACCCACCCAGGCCTCTGCTCTTTTCTGCAGTCTCCCCAGGGGCCTAGCTTGCTCAGTGGGCACCCTGATCCTGGAGTAGGTTCTAGCATTCTTCCTAGCAGAAACCTGCAGGGGATCCTCTGCCTGTAACCACAGCACTACCTTCCCCCACCCAGACACAGACACTGAGCTCCCCAGCACCCAACAGGGCCTGAGGGCCAGTCTCTGCTTCACCTTGACCTGTGGACATTGTAGTTCTGACCCATTTGCTGGCTGACACCTGTTTCTCTTCCCACTGGTGTAATAAAACCCCCCAACCCATTCTGGCCAGTCACAATCGCTGCTGATAATCTCATCACAGCAAACCCAGAAAGGGAAGGTGAGGGTATCCCAACCCAAGTTCCCTCTGTGGTGCTGGCTGACCGTGCTGAGGGCCCAGGCCCCAGGCCTTTCAAATTGCCTTTAGCTCCTCCCTCCGCTCTACTGGCTCCCCACCAGGACAGACCTCTCCCAGCCCATCAGCAGTCCAGGAAGCAGATATTATCACCACATCTTGAAGAAACTCAAATTTTGGAGATAGTAATTTGCCTGAGGAAGCAGAGATCAGGTTGTGAACCCCCATTCAAAGCATACACCTGACTACTATGTTCTGCCTCCAAGTCTCAGGACGAGGCGCAGGTGAGGTGGCATGGTGGGAGTTGGCAGAGTAGCTTAGCTTGGGGCTCTTTTGCCAGTGTGGCTAAAGGAACATAGCCTGGCATGGCTGGCCCTAGTTACAGCCAACCAGAAAATTGTAGGCCCCAGAAGTATTCCATGACATTCAACACACATGGGGTTCAGAATGGGTGGGAGATGACTCTTTAGTCATCAAAAGGGTCCGGACTGAACCTTTACGACGGAGGGAAAGTGAAGGTGCTGCACTCGGCACTGGCCCCGCTCGGTCAGCGACAGGCGCAGGTGCTACAGGAAAGGAAAAAAGGTAGGCTCAGGCCCTGGTCCCCTCAGGGCCTTTAACTTGGCCGGAGCGCAGCCCCAGCTGCCTTGCCCAGTACCTTGGCAATGCCCTGGAAGTTGAACGTGAGCACATACTCCCCGCGCCGCGTCTCGCTCTGCCGCACCAGGAACACTCCGTGAGCATCAGGACCTTGCAGCTGGACCAGCTGAGCCGCCTTCACCCGGGAGATGGGACCGTGGAACCAGGGGTAACAGGACAGGAAGTGATCTGTTTTCTGGCAGGCTGGATCCAGCAGCACCCCAGGAGAAGCACCTGGCAGAGGAGGAGATGGGTGATGGTGACCCTCTGTGGGCGCTTTATGCCCTGGGCTGGGTCCCAGTGTACTGGAGAACAGAGGCCCTGACCTCTTACCTTGGTTCAAGGAATCTGTGCTTCCCCTTGGAGAGTCAGCCGTACCAGGTTCTGTGGCTGAGGGAAAGTGTGGCTCTGGGTCTATGGTCTCAAGTCTACAAGAGAAGATGGGGGTTAAGGACTGGGTAGCTCAGGAGTAGCAGGAAAAGCTGTGTCAAGATGGAGCCTTTGGGTCTCACCCTTGGCCTGTGCATGCCCGGAGCTCAGCCATCCATGAATTCAGCTGCTGTTCATCTCCCACCTCAAAGATGATGTCTGTCCGGTCCTTCACCTGGCAGGAAGGAAGGAACAGCTGTGTACAATTCCTGAGGTCTGTGTCTGTTCCCCACATATGTGGTAAGCTGCCACTCACCTTTAGCACAAAGGTGTACAGGTTGTCAGGCATCTCAAGACGTGTGCATCGCCGGATCTCCTGGATACTGGAGCAGGCTGCTTGTAGCTTGGACTTTGAACTCTAGGAGACCAATGCAGACATTCAGGGCCTGTCCCTGATGGCCCTTCACCCACCCAGGCCTCTGCTCTTTTCTGCAGTCTCCCCAGGGGCCTAGCTTGCTCAGTGGGCACCCTGATCCTGGAGTAGGTTCTAGCATTCTTCCTAGCAGAAACCTGCAGGGGATCCTCTGCCTGTAACCACAGCACTACCTTCCCCCACCCAGACACAGACACTGAGCTCCCCAGCACCCAACAGGGCCTGAGGGCCAGTCTCTGCTTCACCTGGACCTGTGGACATTGTAGTTCTGACCCATTTGCTGGCTGACACCTGTTTCTCTTCCCACTGGTGTAATAAAACCCCCCAACCCATTCTGGCCAGTCACAATCGCTGCTGATAATCTCATCACAGCAAACCCAGAAAGGGAAGGTGAGGGTATCCCAACCCAAGTTCCCTCTGTGGTGCTGGCTGACCGTGCTGAGGGCCCAGGCCCCAGGCCTTTCAAATTGCCTTTAGCTCCTCTCCTCCGCTCTACTGGCTCCCCACCAGGACAGACCTCTCCCAGCCCATCAGCAGTCCAGGAAGCAGATATTATCACCACATCTTGAAGAAACTCAAATTTTGGAGATAGTAATTTGCCTGAGGAAGCAGAGATCAGGTTGTGAACCCCCATTCAAAGCATACACCTGACTACTATGTTCTGCCTCCAAGTCTCAGGACGAGGCGCAGGTGAGGTGGCATGGTGGGAGTTGGCAGAGTAGCTTAGCTTGGGGCTCTTTTGCCAGTGTGGCTAAAGGAACATAGCCTGGCATGGCTGGCCCTAGTTACAGCCAACCAGAAAATTGTAGGCCCCAGAAGTATTCCATGACATTCAACACACATGGGGTTCAGAATGGGTGGGAGATGACTCTTTAGTCATCAAAAGGGTCCGGACTGAACCTGGCTGACCCTACAGATGTTTGTTCCCAGGGCCCAGGAGCTCTCATTACTTTCTCAGAAGGGAGAGCACCCCTCCACTTCCTCCTGTGATAAAATGGCTAAGATTGTTTCCCTAGAGTCATCACATGATCAGTGGTGGCTTTCAGCAGAGGCCTGAGGAAGATAAGATGTGGGGAAGGGGCAGCCGAGACCCAACTGTGCCCTACTCCCTTCAGCAGCTGTTTTAAGAAGAGACAGTGAAGTGCACCTGAAAATAACCACTGCTGCTGCTAAGTCGATTCAGTCGTGTCCGACTCTGTGCGACCCCACAGACGGCAGCCCGCCAGGCTCCTCTGTCCCTGGGGTTCTCCAGGCAAGAGTACTGCAGTGGGGTGCCATTGCCTTCTCCGAAAAATAACCACAACCCCCACCAAACCAGGGCTTCCCTGGTGGCTCAGATGGTAAGAGAACCCACTTGCCAATGCAGGAGATACAAGAGACCTCAGGTTTGAAATCTGGGTCAGGAAGATCCCCTGGAGAAGGAAATGGTGACCCGCCCCAATATCCTTGCCTGGGAAATACCATGGATAAAGCAGCCTAGTGGGCTACATACAGTCCACGAGGTTGCAAAGAGCTGGACACAACTAGTTATGCGCGTGTGCACACACTGTCAAGCCAGCACTGGGTAAGGAAGGGGAAACAGGCAGAAACAAAGGGGAGTTCTAGGCACAGCATCCAGCCTGTGCCCAGACGGGTATGCCAGAGTGGTGCCAGAGTCCATCCCAAAGTCATACACTCAGCTGAGCTTCAGATAAAAGGTGCCAGGGCAGAAGGATGGTGAGTGCAAGACTGGGCAGCCTGTTAGGAGAGTGGCTTTTCCTGGTCCAGGCCCACACCCAGCAGGTCTTGGAGCTGCCAGTCCTGCCCTGGTGGTTGGACACAGCAGTCCAGGGAGGAGAACTGGGAATGCACTCTGAGAAGCTGCACAACTAGTAAATCCCAGCCTAAGGGACCACCAGCCAGGGCATTGTCACCCTTCCAGTTCCTCCTGTATGTCCCCTACTACCCAGTTCCTCAGCCAGGGAGCCCCACCCAGCTCCCACATGGACACTGGACATGCCAGAGGACAGGGAAACAGGGCCCCCATATCCCCAGTGGCACACTCAGCCAGCCAGCTTCTCCATGTCTGCTGCCTGGCTATAGAGTAGGTTAGTACAGAGGGCTCCTTCCTGCGCCTGCATGTGTGGTTGGCCCTGCCTGGCTCTGGATCGGCAGGATCACTGGGAGGAAGTAGACCAGGCCAAGAAGGGAATGGGCCTTGTCTCCCTTTCAGTTCCGCCCTGGGCCCTGCCCCCAGCGTGAGTGCCAAGATTAACTGGCAGAGCCAAGGGTTTTACTCTGAATGTGGGGCCCTCAGTGCCAGCTCCACCCCCAGCAGCTGAGCAACTGCTGACCTGACAGGCAGTGGTGAAGAGAGGATTCCCCCTCTATAGCCACGGCCAACCCTGGCTGCACAGGCAATGGTGAAACTTGGCCCAGTTCCCCTCCGCCTGCTGGCTGAGCCCAACACGCATTCTTTGGTCCCTTCTCTTTGGCCCAGAGTCATACAACTGTAGAGGCTGAGTCGGGCTGAACCCAGCTCACTCAGTGTCCACCTACTTACCGTGCTGCCTGGTGGGGTTGGGGGGTGGGTAGGAACTCCACCCAGATTGGAGGAGCAATTTCTCCCATGGCAGGAGTGGGGTGGGGGGCGTTTGGGCCTCGAATCTGGCTGGAGGGAATGAGAGCTGTGACTAGAAACAGATCTGGTCTCTCTGGAAGCCTTGCTTTCCCCTCAGCTGCTGCCATTCCCTGCGCCTGGGTACACATGGCCATCCAGAGTGCTCCAAGGCGCCTGCCCGCACCCTGCTGTACCCCATCCTCGTTCACACTCACAGGATCCCAGCAGGGACAAAGTACACACAGTATCACCCAGCTTCTGCTCTAAAAGAGGACAGATGCCCGATGGGCAGGACACGGTAGGGGCCAAGACACGTGGGTGCGGAGGCAGTGAGCCTCTCAGGTGCTGAGAGGTCCTGGGCCAAGGCCCTGAGGTAGGGAGGCACAGGTATGCATTCCGTGCGGGGGTCCCCGTGGGGCTGAAGTAGTCAGTTTATTCTGAGGTGGGGCTGTGGAGGTGGGCAGCTGCCTGTGTGGGTCTGACACCCCACATTAAATACTCGGGAAGAAGCCAGCCAGCCAGTTGGGCCAGATGCAGCTCTTAACCCATCTCTCCCATGGGAAATGGAGGGGTGGGGGCGGGGGTGAAGAGAACATCCAAACTGTAAAGAGCCTGGCACAGGGGACCCCAGGGTGTGGGCATGCCATATCCTCACAGTGGCCTTATTCCACCCACTCTAGGGGTCTTTATTCTTCCAGGGAAAGCCTTCAGGAGACACCCACACCAGCCTCTTAGTCTTCTCTCTCCCAGGGCTTTAAGACCCTCAACTCCTCTCCTGTAAAGAGCAACCATGGGACAGGAGGTAGGACGCAATATACAGCTGAAGGTCAAGGTTCAAGCACCATTCCTCTGCCACAGCACTCAATGCCCTCGAGTTAGCAGCCCCATGGCCTGGAGCCAAGATGGGGCAAGTCCCAACTCCACCACCTACGTGTGGAATCTTGGGCATGGCAGTGACTGCAACCTCAGTGTCCTCTTTGGTGATACGCAGACAGTAAGCAGATCCTGCTGACCTCCAGGCGGAGGACAGTGGGTCTTTGCTGGGGGCCTGAAAACAAAGGCTTGGAGGAAATTCTAGATCCATTCAGAAAACTAAGATCATGGCATCTGGTACCATCACTTCATGGCAAATAGATGGGGAAACAGTGACAGACTTTCTTGGGCTCCAAAATCACTGCAGATGGTGACTGCAGCCATGAAATTAAAAGATGCTTGCTCGGAAGGAAACCAACCTAGAAAGCGTATTCAAAAGCAGAGACATTACTTTGCCAACAAAGGTCCGTCTAGTTAAGGCTATGGTTTTTCCAGTAGTCATGTATGGATGTGAGAGTTGGACTGTGAAGAAAGCTGAGCGCTAAAGAATTGATGCTTTTGAACTGTGCTGTTGGAAAAGACTCTTGAGAGTCCCTTGGACTGCAAGGAAATCCAACCAGTCCATCCTAAAGGAAATCAGTCCTGAATATTCATTGGAAGGACTGATGCTGAAGCTGAAACTCCAATACTTTGGCCACCTCATGCGAAGAACTGACTCATCTGAAAAGGCCATGATGCTGGGAAGGATTGAAGGCAGGAGGAGAAGGGGACGACGGAGGATGAGTTGGTGATGGACGGAGAGGCCTGGTGTGCTGCGATTCATGGGGTTGCAAAGAGTCAGACACAACTGAGTACCTGAACCTAAGTCATGGATAACCAAGTTCCCCCTCCTCAGGCAAGAGCCCAGAACGGATGCTTCTTGGACCAATGGATGAAACATCATCCTGAGAAAGGCTTAATCACCTCTTGCTGTATCCAACCAGCCTTAAAACACACACACACACAGAAAACGTCCTATCTTGTTTGGATTCCATGGAGACCCAGAATGGGAATGCAGACAACCACTAGAACACAGACCTGAGTTTTACTTGCCACAAATTTGTACCTGAGCTTCCTAGCAGCCAGTGCAAAGAGGCGTTCTCCAAGAAAAGGCAGCCACTTATGCATGGATCCCATGCGCAGCAGCCATTAAAGGCTCTGAGAAGAGCTGCCGCTGCTGCTGAGTCGCTTCGGTCGTGTCCAAGAAGAGCTGAAGCAGAGAAACCTGAACCCATGTGTTCCCCACCCAGTGGCCGGTGCAGAAACCCGTTGAGTCTGCACAACCACTGCAAGCAACCTCCCCATCCTGGGTTTTTGGAATTAAATGTTCTTGGCCTTCAATCCCAACTCTGCCTCAGCCTCCATGAACAAGTGACTTGCCTCTCCAGGCCTGAGTCTCCACTTTTGTAAAGTGGGCTAATGGTGCCCCTCTACCCTCCAAGAAAATGTGGCAGTACCATGTGTATGGGCACTGTGGGGCGGGGTGGGGGGAGGATATGGAAAGGTCCCAGGGGGTGTCACAGGGCAGGAATGAGCACAGGGTTTTGGGAAGTCAGTCTTAGGAACACCTGGTCTGCTCAGAAGCAAAGTGCTCTCCTGAGGAAACAGCTTTAATGGCTGTCCCCACGCTGAGTCTGTGAGCCTGAGGCAGCCTCCCTGCTCCCTTCCCATCTCGTGCCTTCCACGGGGCACAATCACCGGCTTTAAACATTTGCTGAGTGCTCTGCAGAGTGGAGAAGCAGGAAGGAAAAGACACTGGAGGCCAAGAGTATGGCAGGAGCCAACAGCCAGGGACCAGTAAGTGCAGACACATCGACAAGACAGCACGGGAATTGTCTGTGGCAAGAAACAGTACTAATAGGCCCCTTCACTCCACCCTTTAATGAGCACTTCCTGTGTGCCAGGCACTGGGGCTTGGTCTGTCCATCCAGGACACGAACTGTTGAATTCACAGGTCTGCACCATTTCCAGAAATTTCAAGTATTGCAGAAAAGAGCATCGTCTTGAGAAATGGAGGTACCAGGACCAAGGAAATTGGAAGGTCACTGCTCCAGGGTGGATCTCCCGTGATCCTCTGAGAGCATCGTGCTCTGAGCCACCTGTCTTGTTGGAGGAACATGGTGGGCTCCTCCCCTGACGCCCCCCAGAAGCCCACACGTGGCTGCTGTTTTATTCTCCACTTCACAAATGAGCAGCCAAGGCTGAGAGAGCCTCCTACATTACAGCCAGTGGGCCTGGATCCTTTGGAGGTCAGCCTGGGATCCGTGTTTATACTGGGTGCATGTGAAACAGCATCTTTAGGGGGAAGGCTGGGCAAGGAGCCGCACCTCCTCCCCAGGCACAAGAGATGGGGAGGGCAGGGAACACAGCCCACCCCACAGAACACACAGTGCTGGACCCTGGGGCCAAGGGCTTGAGAACCAGCTGGCCTGGTTCCAGTCCTAAGCAGTTCATAGCGGGGGTTAGGGAGAGGGCTCTGAATTCCAGTCATAAGCAGCTCCTGGGAGCAAAGCAGAGGTGCTCACAGGGAGCCCCACTAAGGTGAGGCATCAGAAAAAGGTAGCATCTGGAGCCCTGAGAGATGGGCAGCATGAAAACTGAGTTGCTGTGCAACAGTCCTGTCAGCGCTCCTCCCAGACACATCCCGAATCCAACGACTTCTCATCCCCTTCTGCACAGAATCTGCACTCCCAATGCAGAGGGCTCAGGTTCGATCCCTGGTCTAGGTCCCACATGGCTGTAACCAAGTATCACAGCTGGAAGTGAAGACCATCACATACCCCATGTGCTGTTACTATGACTGGGCACTGCCTGCCAGCAGAGAGAAAGTTTAAAAAAGGGATTTCCCTGTTGCTCCAGGACTAGGAGTCCATGTTTCCAATGCAGGGGGCCTGGGTTTGATTCCTGGTTAGGGAACTAGATCCCATATGCTGCAACTAAGAGCTAGTGCAGTTAAATTTTTTTTTTTTTTTAAAAACCTGTGGGCCCCACCTTGCTGGTCCTCACCATGGCCCATGAGATACTGCCGGACCTTGTTCCTGTTAACTCCTTAGCCTCACCTACCCTCTCTCTTTCTCACCCTGTTTAGCCACACTGGCCTCCACTCTGCCTTCAATGTACCAAGCATGCTCCCACCTCAGGGCCTTTGCATTTGCTGTTCTCTCCATCTGAAAGGCAGTTTCCCTGCATCTTTACAGATCGGCTCTTCTTGGACGCAGGTCTCAGCTCAAGGATTGCTGCCTCGGGAAGGCCTCTGACTACTGTATCCAGGCACACACAATCACCACCCCAGAACCCCCTTCGCTTCACTTCCTCAACTGCCTTACCCACCTGTGAAATGTGCTCTGGGAGACCTGGTCTTGTCACATCCCCAGGACTGAGCACAGGGTTGGAAGGTTGTAGATGTTCGACTTTAGCCCTCAACAAATATTCATCACAGGCCCCTTGTCTGCCAAGTATCATGTGTGTTGGGGATCAGTAGGCACAGGATACAGCCCCCAACACAGACCCCCACCCTCTCGAGGACTCTAGGGGGATGACGGACTCAGCGAGGCAAGGATGGAGGACATAGGTTGGGCCTCCAGGGCCCTGAGCCAGCTCAGGCAGAGCCCTAGCTGAGAAGAAGGCCCTGGATGCCTCACGGAACACGGGTCAAGCCGATGATACAGATGGAGGAATGGGAGCCCTGACCAGCAAAATTCAGTTGTCCCCAGCCATGGAGAGCAGCCAAGTGGAGCTGGGGCTCAGACCCTTGTCTATGTAGTCCCCAAGCCCACAGCACTGCTGCCATCCAGCTCACACATCACCAGGCCTGATCCAAACTGCTGGTCTCAGCAGAGAAAACCTCTCCTTCAGGGAGCCTTTTCTGATCAATACGTTGTGGTCAGTGCAACTCCTGTGCCTCTCCCATGGCACGGGGCTTATCAGACCAGGCCATAATTTCCTGATGGTGCCGCTGCCCCCACCATCTGACTGGGAGTTCCTCTGGGGGTGGGACAGGGCACCAAGCCTTGTTTCCAGCTGGGGCCCAGCACCAGGTCCAGCCTGAAGGAGCTCCAGAGAGAGTCTGTCAGATCAGTGGGTGAGGGTAGATGCCTGGGGCCCCAGCCCTCAGATGTCTGGGAAGCAGAGGCAGATGTTGAGGTGTGGTGAGTTATCTCACCCTCTGTTCCCCTGCTCCCTTGGGGGCAAACTGAAGGCAATGAGCTCAACAAATGTTTAGCTGAACTACAGGGCACAGGTCATTTCCTTCCTCTGTCCTCAACCGGGGGGACACAGACACACACACATACTATTTGAATGCTTGCTTCCAGCCACTTTTTCTCCATGTGACCCTGAGCAAATCACTTCACTTGTCTGTGCTTTTGTTTCCTCATCTGTAAAATGGAGATGGTGATGAGGCACGTGCCTAGGGCTTCTGTATGTGCAACCTGTCAGTTGCCTGGAGTACATAGGAGTCCCCCAGGTCTCCTCCTTGGTCTGGCCCTGTTGTCTCAAGCTTCCATCTCCCCCTAAGAGAGCAGGAAAGGGATGGGAGATGCTTCTATAAAAGCCACAAAGGTCAAGTCGGCTTCCCCTTCCTGGCAAGTGAGAGCCCACCAGTGCCAGAGGCAGAGCTTTTCCCGAGCCGGCACTGACATAGGGAGATGCCCCTCACCAATATAGCAACCCTGCCCAGAGTCCCCACCATTTCGCCTCCCTCCCCTGGGCAGGTGGCACCCCTAGATCACACCCTTAGTGATCAAGGATGAGTGTGGGGGCCTGTGTCTCCTCTACTTCTGGACCCGGAGAGGCTCCAAGAAGGCCCCGTAGGAGGAGTCACTAGCTAGAGGTGTTGAGAAAGACATGGTGTCCAGCGAAAGTGAAAGTGAAGTCGCTCAGTCGTGTCCAACTCTCTGTGACCCCATGGCTGGTAGCCTACCAGGCTTCTTGGTTCATGGGATTTTCTAGGCAAGACTGCTGGAGTGGGCTACCATTTCCTTCTCCAGGAGATCTTCCTGACCCAGGGATTAAATTGGGTCTCCAGCATTGTAGGCAGATGCTTTACCATCCAAGCCACCAGGAAACATGGGCTGGGGGGCTTGTCTAAAGCCCCACCTGCAATGAGCTCCCCTGCAAGCCTGTAAGGTCCCCTCCACATGTCAGAAATGCAGACTCACAGTGACACGGACATAAAACCCCCTCTCAGAGAGATGGAGACCACCCAAACACAGAATCACAGTGATAGACACAAAGCTCCTCTCAGATGCTGGAGCAACCTGCCTCCCAGAGACGGAGATCCCCATGGAGAGAGAGTGCTCCCCAACTGCCAAGTATGCACAGAACCAGTCTGGGCTCCCCCTGACAGCCATCCAAACCCTGAGATGCGGCTGTCCAGCTTCATACTGAGTGGCCAAGTGTGAAGATGGGCATGCACTTCTACTCTTAGGCTAGCCTTGGGGAACCACCCAGGATTGGTGGTGAGAGAGTGGCCTGTGGCTGGAGAGAGACCACTCCTGGAAGTCACCCTCCCCACACCCTCTCATGGGCATGGATGCACAAGGTGCTTATGGACCTATGGGCATCTCACCAGCTGACCCTGCTTGCCTCCCCCTCAGGGTGACAGCCGTCCACCCATGACCTGGCCTAGGGAGGCCTGTCCTGGGACAGGGCCTTGCAGAGGTGGGAACAGAAGAGCCAGTGCCACACCATCACAAGCCAGGCTGCGGGCTGCACCTTTCCTCTGCACAGGGCACCACTCCTGGCCAAAACTTCCAGCAGAGTAGAACCAACCACTTTCCAGACCGTGGAGCTGCTCAGCCTGCGTCAGCTCCCCTCTGTCAGTTTCCTGCTGGAGGACAGAGCAGGGTCTCTGGGAGTACCAAGCTGGCACCTAGGCCTGGGCCCACTGGGGGCCCCGTCAGACGCCCCCTGCACCCTGCCCCTCGCCGGCTGCAAACCAGCTGCCACCAGCCCACGCGCTGAGCAACCACTTCCTGCTCCAAGCATCCCGCCAGGATTCCTCCCTGCCCTACATGGCTGCAGAGCCTCAAGAGCCCTCACCCTGTCCCCATCCACCTTCACCATGACTGTCTTCCTCACGTGGTGCCCCTCTGGCCACAAGGCCAGGACACCCAGGCCTGGAACACTGGGCTGTGTCAGCCCCCGGTCAAAGGGGAAGCCGTGGCTCCCAGAGGCCCCACCACCCACCCAGGCCCTAAGCAGGAGGGTCTTGCCTGGCGTGCCACCAGGCACTGCCCCAGGTCTTCCCACTGCATGAAAGGGTATGCTCTGTGTTCTTGGGAAAGCAGAGGGGACCCAGAGCTGGCTGGCCACCCCCCAGGGCCTTTTGCGCTGTGCCCGCCTCCCAGCCCCGTGGTGGAGCCAGCTAGGTGGGGGAAGCCCCTTACCCCAGCAGCATAGCCCTCAGCTGCACCCTGGGGCCCCTGTCAGCTCTACGCCTGGTGAGGGTGGAAAAAGATGTGGTTAAGCAACAACAAATAACCTCTGTCACCAGCCTCCAATAGGGGCGTGCACTGGAGGGAGGGGGGCTCGTCAACACCAAGATCCCCAAAAGCCCCGGACGGTGGCTACCGCCTGCCTTCGAAGAATGATGATTCAGAATAAGAGGTGAAAGCGAGGACCTCTGGGGCTCAAGGGGGCTGTAGGGCTGCCGGAGAGGCTCAGAGTCAGCTGAGCAGAGCCTCAGGCCAGGCTGACGGGGAACCAGGGCGCCAGCCAGGAGCCCCAGAGTCGGGGGGGCCCACTGAGGCCACAGTCTCCACCCTTTCCAGCTCAGTCTGCCAAGAGTTCTTGTCATTATCCTCAGCCCCTGTTCAGTGATATGCCTTGACACACAGCATCTTACTGACACCAAAGAACAACAGGATATTGCACCAGCCACAAAGAATAAAAGCCAGTTGGATTAAATAATTAAATGTGAAACATAAAACCAAGACAAAACTGGAATAAAGGTACCTGAGTAATTATCTGATCCCAGCCCTAAGCACAGAAAGCAAAGAACAAAATCATGAAGCAAAAAAATCAACCATATGTCACTACCCAGACTTAAAAACCTTCATGTCTGAGAAACTCAGAACCAGTTGAAAAGTCAAATAGCAAAGGAAATATCTGCAGTGTGTGACAGCACCAGGGTCCATGTAAAGAGCTCCTGGAGGTTAGCAGAGAAGAGGCAGGCAGTGCAAAAGAGGCACACACAGAGTTAATGGCCTGTAAGTCACAGAAAATGTCTATGGCCAAGAAACATAAGAGAGTCAAAATCCGCGGGGACAGAAAGCAGGTTTAATGGCTGCTAAGGGCTGGGGAGCAACGCCAATAGGTACTGGGTTTCTGAGTGAGGTGATGAAACGAGGTGATGCAATGTTCTGGAATTAGACAGTGATGATGGCTGCATACACAGTGAATATGCTAAAAACAATGAACTGCACTGTAACACGGTGAATTTTATGTCATGTGAAGTATATCTCAAAGTTCTTTAAAAAGAGAAATGGTCCATTCCATTCATAGTCAGGACAAGACCACCACTTCACCTGGTAAAGTTGGCCAACATTTTTAAAATACCCAATGTAAGCACCACTGTTTGAAGATATTTAAATGAGTATAGCTTTTCTAGAAGTCTCTCTGGAAAGGATGTATCAGAAGCATTAGAAATAGCTCGTGAGCACATGAAAAGATGCTGAACCTCATTAGCCATCAGGGAAATGTAAATCAAAACCATTCAACTATTCAAAACCACTGCAGGATGGCTACAGTCAAAAACAGTATAGTAAAAAGTGTCGGTGAGGATGTGAAGAAGTTAGAACCTTCATACATTACTGGTGGGAATATAAAATGGTGCAGTACTCTGGAAAACAGTTTAGCAGCTCCTCAAAATGTTTAAAGGGAGTTACATTTGATCCAACAATTCTACTCCTAGGTACATACCCAAGGAAAAAAAAGAAATACATCCACATGAAAACTTAACTCACAAATGTCTGCAGCAGCACTTTTCATAATCACCCGAAAGTGAAAACAACCTAATGTCCATCCACTGAGAAATGGACATACAAAATGCCATCTAGCCATACAATGGAAAATCACTGGGCAATAAAGAGGAACAAAATACTGACGTGAGCTCCAACATGGATAAGCCTTGAACACATGCTGCTGAGTGAAAGACGACAGTCATGGAAGACCACACACTGTCTGGTTCCATGTACATGAAAAGAACAGACTAAGCCAACCTAGGGAGACAGAGGAGATGAGTGTCTGCCTGGGGCCGGGGAAGAGGAGGGATGAGGAGTGACTGCTGATGCCTACAAGGTCACTTTTTGAGATGAGTGGTGGTGAGATGAGAGGGGGCCTTTAAACCATGGAGACAGTTGTACAACCTTGTATATATACTAAAAACCACTGTACCCTTTTAAACAGGTTAATTTTATAATCTGTAAACTATATCTCAATAAAGCTTTAAGAGAAAACACAGGAGAAGGACTCATGAAGCCTTCCAGCCAGCACATCCTCTCTAGGAATGTAGCCTAAGGAAGTAATCAGAGATGGGCAGCAAGACTGATGTACAAGACGTTTGTCACAAGGGTATCTACCTGAGCAAAAAAATTAGAAATGGTTGAAACAGGAGTCTGGATAATCACAGACAAATATATCATGGCCTATGTAAATGAAATATTGTCCAGCCATTATTTTAAGACATTCTTTAAAATTTCTTAAAACAAAAATGTTCGAGACATGTTAAGTGAAAAAAAAAAAAAAAAGGTGAGTATGTCAGTCCCATGAGGGCTTGGGGTTTTGTCCAAAAGTTTCTGCCTGTTTCCAGCATGCTGGGCACATGGAAGGGGCTCCCTCTACAACTATTGAATGAACAATTAGTGAATGCTGATGGAGCTGCAATTTGGGGGGCAAAGTCCAAGAAAGAAATACAAGAGAGGGCAGAGACATTGACTGGGATTGAAATGCTCATTTTCTCTCGGTGGTTGGATCATGGGTGGTTTTTCGGTGACTTTTCTATCATTTCTGCCCTGAGCTTTACTAATTGAAAAAACAAAACGAGAAACACCAGGAGCTCAAACGTGGGACCCTCGGTAAGGTAGACAGTTTCCTAGATTACATGGAGATCTGAAAAGAGACACAGTCTGTCCTCCCGTTTCAGACGATTCCCTGGAGAGAGGTTGTCACTCTGTGCTGTGGACTTCAGGCTGGGCCACAGTCAGGATTCGCGTCTGGCCCGGGAAGGAGTGGGGGTCAGACACAGGGAGGGAGGACCCGGAGGCCAGGTCTCACTGTGCTGGCCCCCGCCCCTATCTGCCGTCATCCACTGGTTCCAGAGACTGAGCAGTCAGTGGGGTCCACGGCCCGAGGACAACAGTGGCCTCCACCCCAGCTCAGAGGGGAGAGAGAAAAAGGGGTGTGGGCCCCAGAAAGGAAGCTGAGGCGGCCCCTCCTGCCTTGGGGAAGGAAGCTACCCCGCCCCCACCCCAGTGAGGGCCAGCGCTCAGAACGCAGAGATCTCTGCTGTGCATTTTGGTTTCCTTTTCCATTCACAAAGAAGTGGGTGGGGGATTTCCAGCAGGCCCAACTGGCTATCTGCGCTGTCCGCTTTGCCCAGTTTGGGCCACTGGGAGTGGCAGTCAGGTGGTAGCCTATCCCAGGGACGGCCTCTGGGGACCCAGCTCAGGGGTCTGTGACTTCCCACGCAGGAAGCCTCTTCCGCTGCCCCTCAGGGAGGAAACACCTCACCTTGTGCCAGGCCCTCCAGGAGCCAGGTTTTTAGTCAATCACCCAGAGAGGGCAGGACTGACATCCCATTCTCCAGAATGGGAAACCGAAGCCGAAACAGGCCGAGTTTTCAGCCCAAAGCCACATAACAAGGATGCAAAAGCCACGATCTGAACCCAAACCTGTCCATGTGCCCTGCCCCCTGGGCACCAAGTCCACAGCGCACACTCCACAGTTCTGTGTCTCCACACGCGGTCCCCCAACAAAGAAAAACCAAAGAGCAGCTTCCAAGAAGCTGGCAACAGCCACAGGCCCGAGGAGCAAGGGGATAGGGGGATGATAAATGACTGTCATTCGCTGCCCTCCCCCTGATGGATTAGGGGCACTTTCCAGTCTCGGGATTCACAGAATTTGAGCTGAAAGGAAGCACACCGATACCATCTGCCCGTGGTTTCAGCGTGGTTGGGGGTTTCTTCTAAGCGGCAAAGTACTTTTCAAAAAACGATGTTACACAAAACCCCAATAAGGGGCAGACAGGGTGGCTGTGTGTGCGGTTGGGGGCCCCAAGGGAGCCCTGCCTACCACCACCCCTTCCTTCCTTCCCCCACCAGTCCTGGAAGGCCCAGATCAAGCCCCTTGGTTGCCCGTTTCACAGCTCAGAGAGGCACGGGGAATCACCTGGGTCACAGCAGCCCTGGCAGAGCGAGGACAGAAATCCCATCTCGCCCAGAAGCCTTTGATGCCTGGTCCTCCTGGGAAGGTGGGATTGGGGGTACACTGGCCTTCTACACGCCTGTCTCCCCAGGGATCATCGGGGCTCTGTCTGGGCCCATGAGGGTCTGCTAAGCTGCAGTGGGTGGTCTCTGTGCCTGTTAGGGGGTCAACACAAGCCCCTGACCTTGGCAGGCCCACAGCAGACTGCATTCTTGCTCTTCCACCTGCCAGCTGTGTGGCCTTGGGCAAGTCTCTCTACCTCTCCATGCCTGTTTCCTCTTAAGAGACAGGGTCCTCTCTGTCCCCACCTTCCAGTGTTTGTGGTGATTGCATGGGATGTGTCTAATGCAGCTGAAAGTGCTGAAAGTGACTAGTAACAAGAAGCAGGTGCAGCAGCTAAGCCTGGCTGAGACCCCCTGCATGGGGCCGGCTCTCTCCGCCAAGGGGACAGCGGTTGGTTCACCATCGCCCTGCTGTGGGTGCTGCCACTCAGCTCTTTGTACTTGAGGAAAATGAGGCACAGAGAGGGGCCAAGTGCCCGTCCCGAGACCGCGCAGTGCAGAAGCCCAGGTCTGTCCAAGCCCCCAGGAGGCTGCCCCTCCCGCCCGCATGGCCGCTTCCTGCCCAGCCCTCCTCTTCCTCCTCGCACTCCTGCCTCCGAGAGGAAACCGCCGGCCCCCAGCGGAGCCCCTGTCTCTCTGCTTCCTCTTTCCCACACTCGGGCACGGGCTCTGGGCTCAGCCCCCAGCGTCCAGCGGTGGCTCCTTCGGCATCTTGGGGTCTCAGTTTCCCCACCCAGGAGGCAGGCACAGCGGAGTTAGGGGAGTTTGAGGGGCTAGTTGGGCAATGCCCTCACCCCCAGGCTGTACTCAGACTCAGCCCCTTCATCATCCAGGCTGCTCGCCAGGAGCACTGACTGCTCCCAGCCAGGTCCCCCGCCCACCCAGTCAGCACCTGCAGGATCCACAGCTCACGACACGTATGGGCGCCAGGCCCACCCCCATTTTACGGACAAGGAAACAGGCCCTGTCACTTAGCTTAGAAGCAGCAGAGGAGGAACGACTCTGAACCACACTGCCCAATGGCCCCTCACCACCCTAAGGACCAGTCGGTCCAGCCACTGCCAACTGACCCACTTCCTCTTGGGGCTACAAGGGCTGGCAGTGCAGGAGGGAGCTCAGGGCTGTGGACCGAGAACCCTAGGACCCCCCACCTCCTTCCTCAACCACTTCTCTGGGCTGAGCAGCAGAGACCAACGGCAGGGCACGCTGTGCGAGAGGGACCCTGGGGAGTCTGGGCCGCCATGTGCCCAGCTGTAAATTGGTGGCACTGGACAAGCTGGCCATGGGGAAACTTTTCAGGTATGAGAACTCAAAACAGACCTCCCACCCACCTGGGTAGGGCCCCTGGCGAAACACCACCAGCTCCGCCACCCATGATAACAGTAAACCCTCTGGAGATTCACTGGGCACCAGGTGCAGCCCAAATGCCCAATTCCCATCCCGTCTCCAATGTTCTAAGCTGTGCGACTGTGGACGAGTCACCTCCCCTCTCCCGAACTCAATTTCCCCATCTGTGATATAGGGGTAATGGCTGCAGCACCCTCACAGGGCTGCTGAGAGGGGTAAATGAAGCCCAGACAGTTAAGTGCTTAGTATATAACAAATGCCAAACAGATGCTGCCTAAAAGGGCGTTTTTCAACAGCACTACTATTAACAGAAGTCCATCAGTACTCCACAGTATAGATGAGAGAAACTGAGGCTCAGCCTTCAGACCAGGCAAAGCTGGCCAGACTCTGAGACCCCCTCAGCCCAACCAGGCCTGGACATGTGGGGGAACTGAGACCGGAAACAGCAAAGGGCTGGCCCTCAGGCCATGGCCTGCCCAGATGCGCTCCACTGAAAATGGATCCCAGCTCCTAGAAGAGCCCTGCCCCCAAGGCTAGCCAACCCCAACCCTTGTAATTGCTCCCTGACCTTGGGACCCACGCCTCCCCCCAGTCAGGCTCTCCCTCTACAGGGGCCAGGCTAGGGTACACTCCGAGCAAGCCTGGCCCAGCACTGCCAAATCCACCACTGCATATGAGAAACCAGAAATTGGGCTCTTATAAGAAACCTCTCCATTGTACGGTTTGTAAATAATGGCAATCAATCCATCTTTCTTTTTTGTAACTGCCGAGCAGGATGGCACATCTTAGGCCTGGCCTGGCCAGGAGCGGGTGCTCTGCACCCCGTGGCTGGAGGGGGCCCGTTCAACAGTGTGGCTGGGGACTCAGGAGTAGGGACCCTTGGGATCAGGGTTCAGATCTCCTTAGCAGCATGATCCTGAGTTTCTTTGCCTCTCCTGGCCTTGGTTTTCCCATCTGTCAAATGGGCCGCTAAGCTTGACCTCATGGGAAGGACTTGAGGGTCAAGTGTTTAGGGCAATACCTGGTGAGTAGTAATGGCTTACTTAAGGAAACATACTGCTTCCTCAGCAACCCCCAACCTGAGCTCAGAGATGCCCAAGGGGAGGGAGATACCACAGAACAGGAGGGTTGTCCAGGAGAAGAATCATGCCACCTTCTCCCAGACACTAGAAGACCACAGGCAGCCCCGGAGGGTTTCTCCAGTCCATTCCCACTGCTGAGTGAGTGTCACTCCCACCTCTGGCCCTAAATCCTTCACATGCTCCCACTGCTCTCAGGGTGAAACCTAAAATCCTCACAGTGCTCCCTCAGGGCCCCCCCATGAAGACCACAGGCAGCCCCGGAGGGTTTCTCCAGTCCATTCCCACTGCTGAGTGAGTGTCACTCCCACCTCTGGCCCTAAATCCTTCACATGCTCCCACTGCTCTCAGGGTGAAACCTAAAATCCTCACAGTGCTCCCTCAGGGCCCCCCCAGCCCAGCCCGGTCACCTTTCCAGCCTCAACCCTCCTTCCGCCCTCTACTCCAGCCCCCGGCTGCCTGGCTGTTCTTCCAAGTCTCCTGGTTCACGCCCACCTGAGGGCCTTCCCACTTGCCATTTCCTCAGCATGGGACTCCTTTACCCAATCTTCCAGGAGTGGTACCTTCGCTCATCCCAGATGTCACTTCCTGCCAAGGGGCCTCTGATGACCACCCCCCAGGGACAATTCCCAGCCTCCCCCGAGGGCCAGCGCACAGAAGGAAGGGTTGTCCCGCCGCAGCTCCCCTGCCCCTGCCACCTCCACCTGCAGCGATGCCACTGAAACTAGACTTTGGACTTTGGGAATGAACTACGCTTATCTCCTCCCACCCCCTCTGAACGCCCACTGCAGCATCCGTGGCCTCCGCTTACACACCCCCTGTGATGGCTGGCTCCCTCCCACCACAGCCCTCACAGTGACCCTTGAGCCCTGGCGGCTGCTATCATGCCTACTTTACAGACGACTAGACTGAGGCTGTGAGCGGAGAATCGACCAGCCCAGGGTCAGAGGCACTGGTCAGAGGCGGCGCTCTGACCCAGCTCCAGGGGAGGCACACCCATGAGCTGCCGACCACCTGGCCTCAGACTTCCAGGGGGAAGAGGGGGTGCACGCCCCGAGTAATGTCCCTGGGCAGTGCCCTCTCTCAGTTCTTGTCCTCCAAGCCTCTTCCGCCTGAGCACCATCCAAGTGACAGAGCTCAGGTGTGAATCCAGAGCTCAAGCCTTTGCTGTCACACCCTCCTTTGCCTTTTTGGACTTCTTTTCAGCTGCCCCAGCACGTGAGATCTTAGTTCACCTGCCAGAGATGGAAGCCGTGCCCTCTGCACTGGAACCACAGAGTCTTAACCACTGGACCATCAGGGAAGTCACTGCCTTTGTTTAAAGCTGCTCCCATAGAGGTGGGGTGGGGGAAGGAGAGAGAGGCTCAAGAGGGAGCTGATATATGTATAATTATGGCTGATTTGTGTTGTTGTATCGCAGAGAGCAAGACAACATTGTAAAACAACTTTCTTCTAGTTAAAAAAATAAATCAAGAATTGCTCCCATAGACAACTCCAGGGTCAGAGGTCAAGGCTGCCCACTAGGCAGGCACACTCAAGACTTCTAGTCTAGGTATCTTCAGCCTAGACTGGATGCTCCAAGTCACTCCAGGAAACATTCAGAAGAGCCCCAGGCTGTTCTAATCCTGAAGGGAAGCTGTCAGCAGCTGACAGAGCTAGAACCTGCTCAGACACCCTGTGGAGGGGGTGGGAGATGCCCCACCAGGGCTGCTTACTTTGTGGGGGACACCCCAGGTCACACAGCAACTACCAAGCCTATGAAAGAGGCCCAGGCGGCCTTGGGGGAGGGGGGCGAGCCCAGGGACCCAGCTGCCACCCCCAGGTCCACTTCTCGGGGCCAGACACCACTTCTGAGCCCCAAGGACTCTGACAGGGGCTCTGACCCTGGGCTCCTAAAGAACAGGAGCCTTGATCGTGCATCCCAGCCAGACACCAAGGACCCAAAGCAGTAAATAAACCTGCACTGACTTATTACCAAACAATAAGTCCCCAAATCGTTTCACTACCACGACAACCACAACAACAAGAAACATCAGAAACACCGAGCCTTCCCTGTGCTGGGCGCTCAGCAGAGGCACCCTCCCAGGTAACACAACAGCCACGCAAAGTGTGAACTCTGAGCAGCTCAGCTCGACAGGAGGAAGCTGAGGCCCAGAGAGGTGACGCCACCTGCCTAAGGATCTGCAGCTGAGAACGAAGCCAATTCATTGTTTGAACTTGGGTCTGCCTGACTCCCGGCGCTGGGTTTTCTAAGATGGTTTAAGAAGCAGCAGTTCTTAAAAGTTTTACAGGGAATCACACGTTATCATGCAGGTGAGACCATGTATCTGGGGTGTTATTTGCTTTTCATGGTATCCGAGCCTTGAGACTTTTTAAAACAATGAGTAAAGCTTTTATCTGCACTTTCCAACAGCTTCATGTTACATTTGGAATAAAATACTAACTTCACAGGACCTCGTCCCTTGC
The DNA here is from genome assembly GCA_006408675.1 of Madoqua kirkii. NCBI lineage: Eukaryota > Metazoa > Chordata > Mammalia > Artiodactyla > Bovidae > Madoqua > Madoqua kirkii. The sequence continues at coordinate 33,150 of SJYC01103243.1, forward strand.
GAGCCATCTTCCCCTTCTGTGACCCCACAGCTTTCTGTGCTTCTTTCTTAAAAACATACAAAATGCTTTCCCATCTCCGTGCCTTTTCCCTATGCTGTTCCCGAAACCCAGCGATTCTTATCTCAGTAAGATCTTAGTTCAGGGACTTCCCCAGTGGTCCAGTGGTTAAGAATCTGCCTGCTAATGGCAGGGTATGTGGGTTCGATTCCTGGTCTGCGAACCAAGATCCCACATGCCACAGGGCAACTAACCCCGAGCACCACAACTACTGAGACCATGCGCTCTGGAGTCTGAGCGCCTCAACCAGAGAAGCCCACTCCCTGTAACAAAGACCCAGTGCAGCCACACACAAAAAGATCTCAGTTCAACAGTCACCTCCTCAATGGCAGCCCAGTGGTTAGGACTCCATGCTTTCACTAACGAGGGTGCAGGGATGCAATCTCTGGTTGTGGAACTAAGATTCCCACAAGCCTCACAGCACAGTTGGAAAAAGAAAAGTTACCTCAAGATTCACAGTTAAACTTTGGTGATTAAGACAGTGTGATGTTGGCATAAGGACAGACACACAGACCAATGGAACAGAAGGTCCAGAAGCACACAGATGGACGCTAGGTTCAGGCTGACAGTAGCGTCACATGTGATCCGACGGGAAAAAGAGGGTCACATCAGCACGCAGCGCCAGAACCGGAAGAGTTGTGACCCCCTACCTCACACCATAATTCAGGATGGATCTTGTGAAGGCCTGTCAAGATGATTCGGCCCAAACAATAAAGATTTTAGAAGACAAGACAAGGGAGATCTTCATGACCCTTGGTAGGCAAAGATTCCCTTAATGGGACAGGAAAAGCACTAACCATAAACGAAAGCAATCGATAAACTTTAGCCCACATTAAAATCAAGAACTTCGGTTCTCAAAAGGATTCCATTAAAAGAATAAAAAGATAAGCACAGTGCAGAAGATGATACGGACAAAGAAAGTGCCTTCAGAGTATATAAAAACTATAAATCAATAAGAAACAGACAGACAACTCAATAAAAATGAGAAACACTTGAAAAAGAGCCAGTCCCAATGGCCAATAAACACATGATAAGGTACTTAACTTCATGGTTCATCAGGGAAATAGAAATTAAAGCCGCAGTTTGAGATACCAGTATACACCCATTGAAGAGAAGAAAAAAAGACTCATGCACTGCTGCCGATGAGGATGCAAAACTGTGCTGTCAATCTGGAAAAAAATTTAGAAGCTTCTTACAAAGTTAAACCTGCACTTACCATATGACCTAGCACTTCTAGGAATGTACCAAAGGGAAATGGAAGGATATGTCCAGACAAAGACCTCAGAACAAATTTCATTACAGCATGATTTGTAAAAGTCCCAAAGCAGAAACAATCCAAATATCCACCAATCGGTAAACAGATAAACAAACTGAAGGACATCCATACAACAGACAGGATTTACTCAGCCATAAAAAGAAAGAAACTAATGCATCCAAGAGCACAAGCAAATGTCTAGAACACACTGGGTGAAAGAAGCCAGACATAAAAACCAACATACTGTGCAATTCCAGTCTTCTTAGGTTGCCCTAGTGGTAAAGAACCCGCCTGCCAAGGCAGGTTAGATGTAACAGATGTGGGTTCTATCCCTGGGTCAGAAAGATCCCCTGCAGGAGGGCATGGCAACCCACTCCAGTATTCCTGCCTAGAGAATCCCATGGACAGAGCCTGGCAGGCTGCAGTCCATGGGTTCCCACAGAGTCAGACACAACTGAAGTGACTTGGCATGCACACACAGACTGCGATTCCATTTATATGAAGGTCAAAAGAGAGAAATTCAATCCATAGGGTCATGAGTCAATGTTGGGGGGGGGGGTGCTGTTGTGAAAGAGGTGTGAGGGAGCCCCCCAAGGCACTGGGCACTGGGCCACGGGGTGCACAAACACAGAGATCCTTATGAAGTTTCAGACGCACTTCACACGGCTCAGCATGTGAGTATGACTCCACAGTGAAGTTTAAAAAGGAAAGGTACTTCACACAAGCGGCTTCCCTGACAACATCCCATCCCACCCCCTAAATTAGGACCTCCTCCCAGAGGTTCCACTTCTTTCTTTCAGAACACAAGATACAATTTATAATTCCAAGTTCACTGGTCATTTTACTCCTTCAATAGCCCTACCAGGACACCAGCTTCCCCAGTAAGTAGTGCTGAGCAGTTGCTCAACAAGTATTTTTTGAATGAGTAATTGTTGGTCTCCTCCACCTGGACGGTGACCACCCCCCCACCCCCCACCAGGGCTGGGATCTGCTTTGCTCACTCTCTAGACTAAGGGCCTAGGACATAACAGAACCACAAAGAGAAGGGAATTTAAAGGCCACAGGATCCATCAGCTTGACACATCTGGTCAAAGATGGAGTCCTGAGTCCTGCAGGTGTCTAGCCAACAAGGACCCTTCAGCCTCAACTGCACCACTGGAACTGTGTCCCAAAAGACAAAAAAAAAAAAATCTAAACTTCAAATAAAGTAAGATATTCACAAAGCATGGAAGGCCTCTAAGGAATTCCACCACAGTTTTTAACTCCTTAGGAGAAATCCTCCTATTTGTCAGGGTCAACCTGGGTCAGGCTTTTCAAGGACCCTGACCCAGGCTGCCACCGGCCCACATGATGCCCATCTGTGTTGTCCCTGGATATTCTACAAAAACCGCTGACCAGTGCTGCTGAAAACTGCCAAGGCCGGCTGGAAACAAGGCTGAAGAACCATTCATCACAGCCGTGAGGTGCCTAAGAACACATGAGGACGACATCGAACTTGGTGTCCTGAGGCAGAAAAGGGACCTTAGAGGGAACCAGGGGATCCAAAGGACCCTCAGAGTCCAGTCATGTTCCAACGTTTATTCCTTCATTATATGACGAATGTGCACGGCATCGCAACAAAGAAACACGAAGCAAAGCCAAGTGTGGCCTCTAAGGGAGCTCTGTACTGTCTAAAAATGGGAAATGATTCTCTGAGCGAACAGTTCACTTTTTTAAAGTCCCCTGGGCACTCTGCAGCTACCTGCTGGGAAAGTGTCACCACCCCAAGCCACGTGCGCGGGGTCTTACCTTGGGTGGGTCGAAGAGCTCGAGCAGGCGGTCTGCACCATCGGGGCCCGCGCGCCGCAGCGCCAGCCGCCCCCGCTGCCAGCGCGCCCCGCTGTCCATGGAGGCCTCGTCGGCCAGGCTGTACCGCAGCGTTGCCTCCTTGAGGGCCTCGGGCGGCGGCTCCCGGGCCACGCTCCAGGGCAGGAGCTTCCTGGCCAGGCCGGGCCTGGCCGGGGCCTCGCCGGCCTCCCCGTTGGTGGCGACGGGGCCCGCGGGCAGCTCGCCGGCCGAGCGGTGGCGGAAGATGTGGCGCAGGCTGTGGCGCAGGTGCTGGAGCGAGCAGGTGGCGGCCGGCCGCGGCGGGGCCAGCTCCTCGGAGCTGCGGGCCTTGGGCAGGCCGAGGGCGGGGGCGGCGGGGCTGGTGCCCGGCTCGGCGGGGGCCGCCTCGGCCTTGGCCGGGGACCCGCGGCCCGTCTCACGGTAGTCGCGCGCTGGGGCGGCGGGGGCGGCCCGGGGTGCCGGCGGTCCAGGCGCCCTGCCCTGGCGCACTTCGCGGCAGAAGTAGCGCTGGAAGAGGTCGGTGAACTGCAGCGACACGAGCTCGGCGCGCAGCGGCGCGTGGTGCGGGTGCTCGCGGGCGAAGAGCCAGTACTGCCGGGCCAGCTCCCGGGCCGCGGCCACCGCGTGCAGCTCGCAGAACTCGCTCCAGCCCCGCGGGGATGGGGCGGCCGCCGCCGAGGTGGAGGCCGAGGAGGATTGCAGGGTGGGCCCGTTCATGGCGGAGACCGAGGTGGAGCGGCCAGGCTGAAAAACACGGTGGGGAGTGCGCGACAGAGGAGGGAGTGGACGGCTGGGCAGACCACCACAATACCACCGCCAGAGATGCTGGTCACCAGGCACTACCTCAAAAAGCGAAAATTTCCTTAATACTCAGTGCTGGTGAAGATGCAGCAAAATGAGCACTCCCCTACAATGTCGCCGGTACTGGGGGAGTACAGCCTTTTGGGCCGGGAGCTTGGAAGGATCATTTTCAGACCCAGTAATTCCCCTTGTAAGTATTCAAGAGGAAGTTTCCCACCTGAGCAGAGAGACATGTACAGGACAATCCCCTTCCAGGTGTTTCCTGCCCCAACATTTATAATAGGGAAAAAAGTGCTGTGCTTAGTTGCTCAGTCATGTGAGACTCTGCGACCCCATGGATTGCAGCCTGCCTGTCTCCTCTGTCCATGGGGTTTCCCAGGCAAGAATACTGGAATGGGTTGCCATTCCCTTCTGCAGGGGATCTTCCTAACCCAGGGACCAAATGCAGGTGTCCCATATCACAGACTGATTCTTTACCATTTGAGCCAGAGAAAAGGTAAATTCAACCTAAGGGCTTCCTAGGTGGCTCAGTGGTAAAGAATCCTCCTTCCAATGCAGCAGTTGGGAAGATCCCCTGGGGAAGAAATGGCAACCCACTCCAATATTCTTGTCTGGGAAATCCCATGAAAAGAGGAGCCTGGTGCGCTACAGTCCATGGGGTTGCAAAGAGTTGCACACGACTCAGCGACTAAACAACGAATACAACCTAAATGCCTATCAGTCAGAGACCAGTGAAACAAACTGTGATACATCTGCAGGCCAGAATGTGCTACAGCATATTCCAAAAGGAAGAAGATCTATGCTACCATCTTGGGAAGTCTCCAGGGCACAGCTTAAGGGAAAAAGCAAACCACTGAGCAATACAAACCATTCATGATCCCATTTACAAGAACATACAAAGCAAAACTACAAATTCTTATGTGTACATAAATGTATTTAAGTGATGGGCAAGAAAGATGCGGCTGGAGCAAACCCATGCAGCAATAGTAGTGACCTGTGGGGAAGAGTCAAAAGTTGGGGTGCAAGAGGGGAAGTAACCAAGGAAGATTTCTTACTTGTCTCTAGAAAATCTGGTTAAGAACATGGCGCCTGGAGCCCAGATTCAAATCCCACTGCTTACGAGTTGTTACCCTGGGTTTGTGACGTCTTTCTGCCTTGCTTGCCCCATCTGTAAAATGGGGACCATGTTGCACCTGCCTCACAGAAGTGTTATGAGGATTTACTGAATTAAATGGAAAGGCTTCGGAACCTAAGGAAAGCCTAATGAGTCTTGTAATCAGTGTTACAATAAGAATGTATTATTGGTGTCAATAAAAATAAACATTAAAAGATAAAAAGGAATAAATTAACAAGATTCATAAGGGGTACAAAGGTACTTCCTGCTCTGATGGGGGGATGTTGGGACAGGTGACCCTTGCCTGTTCATCGCAACCGGGGCTCCTACACAATCGAAGTGCAGAAGACCCCTACCCTCTGCTGTCCACGGTGCTGAACCCTGGCCCTCTCGTTACCATCAGTACTGTCCTTCCTTCCAACTGAGCCAGGTTGGGCCTGGGCCCCTGCTGAGGACCACATACTCATGGATGCCTACTCACCCCACCCTGATATTACTGAGGACCTACTGTGTGCCTGGCACTGTGCTAGGCCCTGGGGATACAGGAGCAAACCAGACAAACAGAAATTCCTGCTCTCCTGAAGCTACATTATACACAAACACGCAAAAGTACTGGCTGTGTGCCTCTCATCAGAACTCTCTGAAACCTAGTTTCTTCATCTGTCAAATGGGGAGCAGCACAGTATCCACCTTCTAAGACCTTGAAAGGAGTCCTTGTAAGGGGACTCAAGGTGAGACTCTGAATCTAGAAACTGGGGTTCTTTCTGCCCCACTCCATTCTACATCTCCAAGTCCTGGTGGTGACCCTGCAGCCGATCACAGCAGCATAGCCAGGAAAGCATGGAGTGGGTGCCACTGCTTCAGCTGGGAGGGTGCTGTGCACACACTTGACGACTCTGCACATTACAGGGCCCTCGGCAGCCACACAGTAGGCACTTTGTACACAGTGGGCAGAAGGGAAGGAAGAGGGGCCACATGTATCCTTGGCCACCACACTCCAAGAAAACCACCCTGTTGCTGAAGGAGAGGGTTTTACCTGAAAGTATGGGTGACCTCTTCTTGGCTAACCCGTTGGCCATCCCACACCTTGACACAGCACTGTGCTCACAGGCTGGGGAACCAGATTCCAGACCCGAGCGCCTGTCCCATCCACGAGACCCTGTGTGGTCGGCCCTCACAATGGCTGCTGCTGGGCCACTGCATCAGGTGTCCCTGTGCCCTGCCTGCTCCCAGGCTGCCTCCAGTCTCGCTCGAAGCCTTCCTTGAGCTCACTGGTGACTGAATCCTGAACTTGTCTTTCAGCACATGTGCTCTCATTCAACCGCTGTGATTATTTAATGAGTGACTCTCCCCCCACCAGACTGTGAACTCCACAATGCCAGGAGCCCAATAAACACCTGCTGAATGAATGAAGATAGGAATACAAGAAGCTGGCTGGATCTGCAACCTCTGGCTCCTCCAGCAGGTGTGTGGTGGCCAGCATTCATTGATGAGCACTTCTTGCTGGGCCAACCCACTGCCTGGGCACCCAGGCCTGTCCCTTTGTCTGGAACACCTGACCCTGTCCGCCCCTGTACATCAGAGACCTGAAGCCCAGCTGCAGGACCAACCCTGGGAAGAGCCTTCTTGGAACAGCTGTGCCCACTGCAAGCTCCCTCACCACTCAGGCAGGGGCCAGCAGCCCTCCTCACTGGGCCCCCTACTCAGTTCCCCACAGTAAGAGTGGTATGTACTCAATACTTGCTAAACATCAGGCATTTTTCTAATTGCTTTTGCAAAACATTAACTTTCTCAGGCTTAACAGCACTAGCAGGTAGGGTCAATAATTGCTCCCATTTTACAGGTGGTTAAACTAAAGCACAGAGCTCCTGTGGCTAGCGATCAATACAAACCTCACACAGAAACCCCCCACAAAACACCTGATCAGTGCCTAAATGCACAGCACAAGGAAGACTTACTGCCCAGTGAATGATTATCCAGAGGAGAAGAGAGGCCTCACTCAGGTTCTTCCTGGTGGTTCAGAAGTAAAGCATCTGCCTACAATGCGGGAGACCCAGGTTCGATTCCTGGGTCAGGAAGATCCCCTGGAAAAGGAAATGGCAACCCACTCAAGTACTCTTGCCTGGAAAATCCCATGGACGAAGGAGCCTGATAGGCTACAGTCCATGGGGTCGCAGAGTCAGACACGACTGAGTGACTTCACTCTCTCAGGTCCTGCTAGAGTCAGGAGGCCCCAGCAACTCTGAACAAGAGGTTGGAAAATAGCCACAGGGTGAAAATTTTAAAAACAACAATAAATGATGCTATTTCATGCTATGTGCCCTGCTCTGTGTTAAATACTTGGCATTTTTTCCCTTGTTTATTCCCCATCAGCAGGGGCAGTCCCAGCATTATGCCCATTTGATGGATAAGAAAGCCAAGGTGGGGGAGGAATGGTCTGTCCAGGGTCACAAGGCGCATGAGGGGCACAGCTGGGATTAAAAGCCTGTTCAGTTGCTGGGAGCACCAGCTATAGTGAGCAGTACTGCTCACCGTCCACCTCCCTCAGCATCTGCCCCCAGCAGCCAAGGGCCATAGCACTCTGGCCCACTCCATGGGGCATGTCAGAACAGCAACTCCAGAAATGCTGAAGTTGCACCAAGTGGTGAATTCCCAGGGTTGAGGTGGGCTGCTGTTGGACAGTCATACTCTTACAATCATGCCCCTGACCTTCATGGACTGACAAAAAAAAGGCTGAGGGGCTTCGAGAAACCCACAATGAGCACCACAAATTAGCTCTCCACGGTGGAGATACCAACCAAATCTGGGTTCACATCCTCATTCTGCCACTTCCTCACTGTGTGCTGAGAAGAGAGGGCTCCCCTCCCCATCTATAAAATGGGTTCGTGTTTTTCTCTGGACGTTCACTAGGAGCACTCTAAGAACCGATATCTGTGGGGTCCTCGGCACCGGGCTCAAGAGACAAGTGGCTGCTGCTGTTATTATTGTTCTCAAAGAGGGGTGCCAGCCCCAGAGAATGTCAGACCCGCCTGCTGTAAGAAGCCACAGGCAGAGTCTCACAGGCTTCACTGGCTGGGCCAGGAAGGGGGCGGGGGTGGGGGGTGGGTCACAGGAGCCTGAACACAAGGCCTTCTCAGGGGAGAAGCATTGCCTAGGCAGCTCCGGCAGGAGCTCTGGGCAGGAAGCCACCAGCCAGAGCCCTCAGCTGTGGCCTGTGTTGGGGAGGGGGCCACGCGTGGGCGCTTTCCTGGCCAGGGCAGGCAGCCAGGCCACAGGAAGGTGGTCCCCTCTTTGGGCCCTGGCCCAGAAGGTAGCACTTACTGAGTGTTTACTATGTGCCAGACACAGAGGAAGAGCGTTGATCAGATCACGCCAACCCTGGGAACAAGGCCTAGAAGCTCTTGGCAGGAAAAGCAACTACCAATCACCTGTGGGTTCCCAGGAGCCCCGCCAGGCTTCAGCTAGCAGGTATGAGGAGAGGGGTCTTTGGGGCATTTTCTTCTCCTCCAATCCCCTCCTCACCCATGGGAGCATCTGGGAATCTGGGCAACCAAAGGGATAAATAGCCGTCACAGAGGGCCTGCAAGTCCAGGGGGTCCCTCCCACCTCCTCATCCAGGGCTCTGAGGACAGGGATTTCTGCTGGATAAGGAAGTAGGGGTCCAAGAGCTCCCCACATCCCCCAGCAGGGTAAGGAACAAGGATAAGGCAACAAGAACAGAGAGATCAGATTGCATCCTGGCGCCCCACCCCCTAATTCCCCACTGCACACCCACAGAGGTGGGGCAGCTACCTCTGTGCCCATCCTGAGGCTCATGTCGTGGGGAAGGGGAGGTGGGTCTGCCTTTCAGGCCCCCAAGTTTAAAACAAGAGTGTCCACAGCATCCCTGCTAAGGGCAACCTGGTGAGGTTAGCCAGTGCTTGGCAGGGACCCCTTGTTTAGGCAGATAGCAATGCATCCTACACCAAGACTCAGGACCCCAGAGACTGAGGCTCAAAAGCCTCTCCTCTGTCCAATCATCCCGGATAATAATGGAATCCGGGGAAGCTAATATTTCCTGCTTCATTATCAGGCCCAGGTGCAGAGAAGGCCCTTACCCACCTGTGGGAATTTCACCTGCCAAGGCTCAGGGAGAATATTTTAAATTGTGTCAAGTGAACTTAAAATGAGCCAGTTCAGAGCCTCCATCCGCACCCAGGTCTACAGCTCACAGATGCTTGGGCAGGAAGTCTTACACCGGCTGAGGAAGATGCCTCCTCCAAGGAGCCCTCCAGATTCATTCCAGGCTGCTGGAAGCAATTCTGCCGTTCCTGCCTGCAGCACAGACTTTCTTCGGTAGCCCAGATCCCCCCTGTCCAAGAAGGCCCAGAGAGTTGAGAGATTCCAACACACGGCCTGGCAGGAGGCCCATTGCCCTTTCACACCACTCATGCTGGGGCAGACTGTGGAGGAACCTATGGGAGGTTCAGAGCAGAGGTTCTGGGGCCCTAGGGAGGCTGAGAAGTGGGGTCTCTCCTAGACCACTGGGCAGCCAGGGAGCCCTGAGGTCCTCTCTCTGGGGTCACCGAGAGCCTAAGGACATTTATCATACCAGCGCAGTCTGCCAGAACAGGAAATGTCCTCTGGCTTCCTGTGCCCCCACCCCCGCCTGACACCCCGGCCAACAGCCCAGCCAGGCTTGGGAGGTGGGGAGAGCCAGGCCCATCCCCCGCCCCCAAGAACAGGCAGAACTCTCTAAGCCACCCCCATCCCAGGACAGGACTTCTTCCTTTAAATGCCCCTGGGTGGAGGAGAGATGGCAGGGCAGCCTGTCAGCTCCACGTGTCCCAAGGGCCCCAGACGGTGTTGCCTCTTCAGGATATCAGGACGGGAGCTCTCAAGCCCTCCCGCCCCTGTGTGCCTCTCTCCACACTCATCACCCTCTCTGGGACTCTCCTCTAGTGACATGACAGGAGTGCCAGTTCTCAAAGGACCCATTTTGTGCCAAAGGCCCTCTTTTGTGTCCACCTCCCCTAACCGCATTTCCAGGCCCCCAGCCCCTCCAGGCCACAGCCTCGCCCTCAGGCGCCCTGTGAGTCTGCTCCCGATGAGCTGGGCACAGACTTCCTCCCTCCCAGGCCTCCCTGGGGACATGCAGGGCAGTGGCAGGCTCTCCCCCGACTACACCCCAGCCAGCGGAGTGGGGGCCCACATCCGGGCAGGCCCCCAGGGGCTCCACTGCCTGGTTCACGAGCAAGCCTGCAGCCTGGCCCCCCTAGCCGACCCCTGAGAGGGTGGCGTGGGAGGAAAAATCTTCCAGCCATCTGCTCAGCTGCTGGGTTTCCGGACGGGGCAGAGCCGGGGGACACTAGGAGTGCTTGCTCTCCTGGGGGAGTGCCCCCTGCCCCTGCGGTCAGGAAGGATGCTGGACTGAGCGGCCCAGGGGGGACCATTGGGGCCCCAGAGTCCCCACCGAAGAATGCTGGTCGTCCAGGTTTCTGGGCCCAAGTCAGTGGGTGTCCGGCTGCGGTTTGGACCTGCCCAGTCCCCAAGGGACTTCAGGCCCCGGAAGCCAGGGAGCTGGGGCACAGGGCTCCTGGGTCCAATTAGGCCTGACTCAGCCCGTGACCCTATCTGAGTCACTTCCCCTGGGCAGCCTGCTGGCCTCAGTTTCCTCAGGGAGGGCGGGCAGCTGGGAACAGGGTCTGTCTGGGAACAAGCCAACTTGTATTACACCTCTGGACTCTCTGAGCAGGCTTCTTTCGTCTGCCAGATGGAAGCAACTTCCTGTTCTGCCCCGCCAAAGATGCTGACCACTCCACGGCCCCCAGGGACCATTTTCCCAGGAAACCTGGCAATTAAGTGCCAGTCTCCCTCTCAGGCATTAACAGCAGTAGCTCTTATTAAGCACTGACTATATGCCAGGCACTGTGCCTGCCTCTTCTCAAAACAACCCTATTAGTGCTCCCATTCATAGACGTGAAAATCCATAGCTCATAGAGGTTAAGGGAGAAGCCCAAGGTCACACAGCCACAGCAATTATACTCAACACAGTGGGAGTCCTACTCTCTTCCAGGCTCATACCCTTCACATACGAACTCACACATAGGATCATATACCCGAGAGAAGCTGAAACCCACATTGGGCAGTTGAGGTCCAGAGAGGTCAGGTAACTTGTCCAAGGCTTCACAGCTAGAAGCTAGCAAAGCTCAGATTTGGTTCCAAAACCCATGCTGCTACTGGGAGAAGCAAGAACTGAACAGAGAAGTCCTCTCATTTGAATAACAACAACAATAACAACAGTGTCCATTATTAATTGAGTGCCAAGGCCAGCACTGAGTGCCCTATGTGCTCTGTCTCTCCCACTCAGGGTGGGCAGTTCAGGAGAAGGGCAGCTGGAAGGTCCCTCCAAGTGCCTCCAACACTGCCCCCTCTGCCCTCGAGGAAACTCTGTCCAGGAGGTGGCACAGCCGGACCCAGACACCCAACAGCGCCTACAGGCTGAACACCTGCCGGGCCCAGGCTACTGCTGTATTGCAGTAGTTCTACAGGAACGAATTTGTGTTAGAAAGTTCCCTTTAATGGAGAAGGATCAAGCCCAGGATTCAAAAGAATGGGGGAGGGGAAGGAGAGGGAAAACAAGCAAGGCACACACAGCAAGATAACAACAATCTCTTCCTTATTACTATTCTTCCTCCTGACTAAGCCATTCTAAACACTTCATGAATTTACTCATTTATGGCTCCAGTGACTCTAAAGAAGTAGGTACTAATACACACCCATTTGACAGATGAAGAGACTGAGGTGGGGCCATAGAGCCAGGATTCACCAACGTCTCACCCTATCCAGGAACTCCAGAATTCTCCCAGAACTCAGGAAACCCCAGAGCTGCTTGAGCAGGTGGTGCTCAAGGGATGCTGATGAACATACATTCCACAGCCAGTAACAATAATACTAATGATGGTAATGAGGAAAATCACTACCACCTGTAATTGAACCTTTCCATGCCAGGCTCATTATATGCCTACCACAAACCTATTATTACCTCATTTCACACAGGGGGAAACCAAGGCTCACAAGTGTCACTTGCCCATGTCCTCGGCTGGGAAAAAGCAGTGGGGGTATGGAACCTAAGCTTCCACGACTCTCCTCTGTCACTGCTGAGCCCCAGAAGGAACTCAGACGCCAGAAGCTGTTTCTTTATCCAGCCCCTTCCCAGCTCCATGGCCCAGAGAGACTCACAGGAGTTCTAGGAATGTTCACCCTTTGGCTCCAAAGGATTTTCCCTCCCAGAGGGGGGTTGTGGGAAAAAGCTCAGAAAAAGTGTATTAAAAACCCATCCAACTTCCCCAACAGGCCCTGGCCTCTCATCTGCTGACCCCAGCCTGACAAGGGGTCTCAGTCTGCTCTCCCCCCACTACAGCTGGGTCTCTGAGCCCCATGGGGCCTCCAGGGCTGTTTCCGTTCTGGCAGCTAGGTCAGTGATGGGAAATTCAGACACAACTTGCACCCACAACTCTGGAGATGCATGTGCCCACCGCCCTGGCGGGGCCCTAGGGATTGGACTGTAAATGGGAATGGACTGGCTGCCCCAGCTGAGCAGGGCAGCTGCTGAGTGTCGGAGGAAGCTCATCTCCCAGGGCAGATCTCCACCCCTCCTGCTCCCAAAGCTGGTTCTTGGCTATCCAGACTTCATTTTGCCAGGCCCTCTGTTCAGAAACCCCCCTCCTGGAGCCCAATTTCACTTCCTCCCACTCAGTCCGGCCTGGCCATTCCCCTCCCTGGAGGCCTCCAGCGCAGGCAGTGAACTCCTTACCTACATCACTGTGGCCCGGGAATGGGGAAGAGAAACAGGAGAATGAGGAAACTCAAGGGAAAAAAGTGGAATGGCAGGCAGGCCCCCCTCCCCAGTTCCTCAAATGCAGTCCCCACTGTCCCAAAAACCCCCGGGAACAGAATGAGGGAAGGGAGGGGATTTCTGCACCACGCATTAAGGGCCTCTGAAATACCTTCCAGCCCTGCTGATCTATTAGGCCAATGACTTGTGTCCCTGTTTATTTGGGGTGGAAGGATTCCCCTGCAGCCCCATGTCCAGGGCGGGAAGGTATCAGTCCAAAGAGAACTGAGCTCTGAAAGCCCTAACCCTTTTGAACCCCCTGATTCTGCAGCATGGGGGCGCCTGGGCCACCCCACCTCCCTTAGGCAGAGAATGGGGAGAGGGGTTTCTGGAATGCTGGGGGTGGGGGGTGGTGAGTGCTATCCTCTTAGCCACATGGCCTGGCCTGGGAGAGTAGGGAGAGGCCTGTGCCCCACTCCAAGAGGACGCTTCCATTCTCACGGGCTCAGTTTGACTACTTTCACTTTCAAGGTACCAAAGCAGTGACCCCCAGCCCCTTGTCTCTAGGCACAGGTTGACTGGCTAGGCTACAATAAGAGGCATCTCGGAGTATTAGCCAAGCCCTCTCCCAGCGCCTCCCCCACTGCCTCAGCTATCCCCACTACATCCCCAACACGTGTGTGGGTGTCGGCTGAGAGGGTGTCGCAGGAGCTGGGGAACAGTCACCCCTGAATACTCCCACCTGAGTGAGCAGCAGGACAATATTTTAGGCAGTTGCGAGAGTGCGCAGACACTGGGCAGAACGGGACACGGGGCCTCCCGTCCCCCATTGAAGCCCTCCCGGCCCCGGAGGAGGGGAGCGCTGGGAAAGGCGTGCTTACCTGAGAGAGAGGGGGTCTGGGCCCGGCCGGCCCATGGTGTCGCGCGCCCCCGGCCCCCCGAAATCCCGAGGGGGCGGGCGGGCCCCCGCCCCGGGCGCGTTCTCTCCCGCGCGCCGGCTCCTGGCTCGCGGCTCTCTCGAGCGGGGCTCAGGCAGGAAACCCAGGCTCGGAAAATGGCCAGCGCCTCATCATTTCCGCCGCCAGCGCTTGACAGTTGCGGGAGGATGCGCCTCCGGGCCGGCACCGGGAAAACTTTGCTGTCTCCGACGTCGCCACCGCGGGCCGCGACAGTCCGGGCGGGCGGCCGGGCGGAGGCGGTGGCCCGAGCCCATGCCGCCCCTCGCCGTTATGTAAAGAGGAACCGGCTGTGCTAGCAGAGCCCGGCGGGGGAGGGCGGCTACGAGAGGGGCGGGGCCGGGGAGGGGCCGGGCCACGCGAAGCCCCGCCCCCGGCCCTCCCGCGATCCGGACTTGGACGAAGGTGGAGGGGGGCGGGAAAAACAGGGCTCGAGGGGCGGGGCTGGTACATGCCCCGCCCACCAACCCGATTTCTCCGCAACTGACCGAGTCCTGGGGTCTCAATTGCAAGCCCGGAGAGGCGGGCCCTTGTGGAACCACGCCCACAGCTCGCCCACCCGACGGCGTATCACACAGCCTAAAGCAGGGAACGAACGGCAGGAGGGGCGGGGCAACCCTGGCCCCACCCAGGGAGCGCCAGCGACCACCACGGGAGCCTCCACGCTGTGGGGCGGGGTCGGATGAAGGAAAGGCGGGGTCTGAAGGCGGGGCCAGGCCAAAGCTCCTGGCCTCGAGGGGGCGCGACCCTGCCGACTCCCTCCTGCCGAGCCTTATCTACGCGCGCCGGGCCGGTCAGTGCAATAGCGACCGCAGCTTTCATCATCAACCGGGGAAGGATCCCAACCCCGCCCAGCCCCGACTATCCGCAACTCTACTGAGCCGACCCCCCATAGCGCCACCCTCAGCTCTACCTCCCCACCCAGGGAGCGCCAGCGACCACCACGGGAGCCTCCACGCTGTGGGGCGGGGTCGGATGAAGGAAAGGCGGGGTCTGAAGGCGGGGCCAGGCCAAGGGTCCTGGCCTCGAGTGGGGCGCGACCCTGCCGACTCCCTCCTGCTGGGCCTTATCTCCGCGCGCCGGGCCGGTCAGTGCAATAGCGACCGAAGCTTTCATCATCACCGGGGAAGGATCCCAACCCCGCCCAGCGCCGACTATCCGCAACTCTACTGAGCCGACCCCCCATAGCGCCACCCTCAGCTCTACCTCTGTCGTAACCAGTGGCCCTGTAGACGAGCCTCTATGGGCCCATCCATTTCCCAACTCCAGGAGGGCATCCTTCTCCAGGAAGCCTTCCTGAATCGCTGGCTCCCAAGGCCTCTGGGCCTCCCTCTCTGCTCTCCCCGGGGCTACTTTCATTTTATCTGAGCCGTAGGTGGGGTGAGGTTCGCAGTGGGCTCCGCACTAGCCTTAGGGGGAGCATACACCCAGCCAGCCCTTCCTCTAACACATGGGAAGGAGGGGAGAGAGGAATGTCTGCTCTTCTCTCCCTCCCACAACAGGAAACAAGTCGCTCACACCCCCAGTTTGCAGGGGCCACATGGACTCTTTCCAGACAACACACTCTTCCATTCCCCTGCCTCCCCCTCTTACTAACCTTGGGCAAATGACTTCACTTCTCCACACCTCAATTTCCTCATCTATGAAATGGAAATAATAAGAGTACCCATAACCAAGGGTTGTTTTGAGGATTAAATGAGTTAATGCATTAAAGCACTTAGCAAGGGGCTTTGCCCAAGGGGAAACACTGCTAGTGTTTGTTCAACAATCAGGCCTGAGTCCTGCCGTTGGTGCTACAGGAAGGGGTTCCCCCAGAAGATGGGGATTTCCAGATTTCACCAGATGGCGGAAGGGGGCCTGTCTGCTGTAGGATCCTTAGAGTTCAATAACCTTGAAGGAACTGGCCACAGACATGTGCTTTCCATAAATTGTATGTCAGGCATTGTTCAGAGTGATGGGGACACAGCACTGAATGAGACAGACAAATATCCCTGCCTTCATGGGCATCCCTTGTCCTCAGCTGACATTCTGGTGAGGGGATGTAGAACACAAATAAATAGAAAGTGAGATAATGTATTATGAAGATGACAAGACAGTAACAGGATGGAGAGTGCTTCCCAGGCTCTCTGAGACTGGACGCTTGGAGGACCTTCTAAGGAACTAATATTTGGAATGAGACCACCCCTCTCCTCCACCTCACAACAAGATCCAGGCCTGATAAAGAACAGTAAGTGGAAAGATCCTGATGTGGGAATAAACGATGTATTTAAGGGAAGTCAAGAAAGCAGTGGTGATGCCTGGACTGATAGGACGAGTTGCAGGCAGCCCGTCACATGGAGACTTAAAGGTCCTGGTGGCAGGTCTGGGAATTATCCTGGGAGCAATAGAGCCATGGAGAGATTTGCACAGAAGGACCTGTTGCATTTGAGCTGCAAAGTTTGCAGCTGGCAACCCATAAGGAGGTGCCCCAGTGATGTTCACACAGCAGCTAATGATGTGGGACAAAGGGAGTTAAGTCATCAGGGAAGCCTAACCCGATCATCCCATATTATTATTCTTTCTTACATCTGGGGAGACTGAGGTCCACAGAGAGCAATTACTTGCCTGCAGTCACACTGCTGCCAGGTGGTGCCAACAGAGCAGCAAGGTACACAGCAGTTGTCAAATGGTTGCTGAAATCTGCCAGCCACAAGCACTTTCCCTCTCACAGCAGCTTTGCTGACTTAAATGGAGACTTGTGGTTCTTCCCCTTTTTAATCACAGTGCAAGCCTTCCCTCGCACCAGATTTCTCTGAGGCCCCAAGTGGTTTCCTTTCTCGTTTAATTTCTTCTCGCCACGCGTCCCATCCAGAGTCCAGTTTCTTGTTTCAGTGCTCTCCGCGGTTGAGACTTCTCACTTCGTTTTTGTTTTTCCTTAGAAAGGCAAAAGGTTTTCAGCGAATACCCCTCCACCGCCTTGCCCTAGATTTCAGAGCATCACGGCTTAGAACAGCGATTTCATCTTCTCCACAGGCAAGCTGGCCGGCCTAGGCTCCTCCCACTTCACAGGTCACTGGGGCCCAAAGGGAGTAAGAGGTTTATTCGAATTCCCCGGAAACAAGCAAAGCGGTCTTGGGGGAGCCGACCGCCCTTCCTTCTGACAGTGAAAAATGCTGAGCCGCAGCGCACCTACTGCCTCCCAAGTTTCGGGGCTCGGATACTCTCAGGATTAATAAGAGTAACAAAAGAGTAGTCAACAACTATTAGTAAATACTTAATCGGACCACTGATAATGATATTAACAACAAAATTTAACCAGTACAGGGTTGATAATAAAAGAATCGATAACAATAAATATAACAATGTAGTAACAGTTATGAAGTCTAGCTAATAATAATACATTGTTAACTATTATAAGATTAATTGCAAATATAAATAGCAATAAGATATTAGCAGTAATAATAAATATAATAACAGGTCTAGGATTAATAGTATTAATGGTGGTTTATAGTACCTGCTGGGCCGCAGTCCATGAGGTCGCTAAGAGTCGGACACGACTGAGCAACTTCACTTCCACTTTTCACTTTCATGCATTGGAGAAGGAAATGACAACCCACTCCAGTGCTCTTGCCTGGAGAATCCCAGGGATGGAGGAGCCTCGTGAGCTGCCGTCTATGGGGTCGCACAGAGTCAGACACGACTGAAGCGACTTAGCAGCAGCATAGTAATAATAATAATAATAATAATAGGGGAGCTTCCCTGGTGGCTCGGTGTTAAAGAATCTGCTTGCCAATGCAGGAGACACCCATTAGATCCCTGATCCGGGAAGACTCCGCATGCTATGGAGCAACCAATCCCATAAGCCACAACTCTGAGCCTGTGCTCTAGAGGCCGGGAACTGCAACTATGGAGCCCATCGTGCTCTAGAGCCGGTCTGTGCTCCACAGCAAGAGAAACTACCGCAATGAAAAGCCCCTGTACTCCAACTAGAGAGGAGCCTCGCTCGCCAGGACCAGAAAAACACTCGCACATCAACAAAGACCCACCCAGCACAGCCAGAAATAAATAAAAGAAATTATAAAGAAAATAATGGTGATAGGATCCATTAAAAAAAACAATAGGATAGTAATAAGATTAATAATAAATGTAATATAATATTGTCATGTTAACACTTCTAGGACTAACAATAACCACTTAATAAGTAGATTACATGTTAATAATAAGTATAAAAATGATAGCCTAGAATTAATAGGTATAAATATATATAACATAATTATAACTAATGGTATAGGATTAATTATAACATGATTAACAAGTTTGTTTGTTTTTTAGTTCTAACAGATCATTGCTACCAACCCATCTCCCTCCACCCTCCTCATGCACGTGTGCTCTGTCATGTGACTCCAGGGACTGCAGCCTGCCAGGCTCCTCCGTCCATGGACTTTTCCAGGCAAGAATACTGGAGTGGGTTGCCATTTCCTTCTCCCATGATTTACAGCTTTTGAGGCTTGTTTCATGCCACGTATTGTTCTCTACCAGTGCCAACAAATGGAACTTTCTGTGATGATGGAAATGTTTTATCTGTGCTGTCCAGTATGGCCGCCACATGAGGCTACTACTGAGTACCTGAAATGTGGCTAGTGTCACTGAAGAAATGAATCTGTAACTTTATTTAATGTTAATGAATTAACTGCAAGGACATCCGATCAGTCAATGCTACAGCTAATCAATCCTGAATATTCATTGGAAGGACTGATGCTAAAGCTGAAGCTCCAATACTTTGGGCACCTGATCCAAAGTACTGACTCGTTAGAAAAGACCCTGATGCTGGGAAAGATTGAAGGCAGGAGGAGAAAGGGACAACAGAGGATGAGATGGTTGGGTGGCATCACCGACTCTATGGAAATAAGACTGAGCAAGCTTCAGGAGTTGGTGATGGACAGGGAAGTCTGGTGTGCTGCAGTCCATGGGGTTGCAGAGGTGGACATGACTGAGCGACTGAACGGAACTGAATGAATTAAAATTTAAATAGCCGTACATGGTGAGTGGCTACTGTACTAGCTCTGAATGTTTCACATATCTTAACTCTCATATTAGCCCTCGGGTAAGTACTCCTATTATTATTATCTCTATTTTATGATGAAGAAACTGAAGCACTGAAAAGTTAAATCACTGACCCTCATCAGAGTTTCTCCCCACTTCTAGAGCAGAAAGCCATTGTTTGGGGGAAGCCCATAATTAAGAATAAAGGCTCTAGGGGGTCACTCAGAGAGGTTTAGAATTTAGAGTTCAGCATCTGCTTAGCTGTGGGATCACTTAGCCTCTAAGCCTCAGTTTCTTCATCTGTAAAATGGGAACAATTACGGGGCTGATCTCATTAGGTTGTGAGGGAGAATTTGATGCATTAAGAGCTTGAGAGATTGGTTGGCACTTCCACATAGCATGTGCTCAGTGTGCTGGGCTGCGTTTAGTTGCTCAGTCGTATCTGACTTTTTGCAACCCCATGGACTGTATGTAGCCTGCCATGCTCCTCTGTCCATGGGGATTCTCTAGGCAAGAATACTCAGATGGGTTGCCATGTCCTCCTCCAGGGGATCTTCCCGACCCAGGGACCAAACCCAGGTTTCCCTCATTGCAGGCGGATTCTTTACCAGCTGAGCCACCAGGGAAGCCCAGGAATACTGGAGTGGGTAGCCTATACCTTCTCCAGCGTATTTTCCCAACCCAGGAATCGAACCAGGGTCTCCTGCATTGCAGGTGGATTCTTTACCAGCTGAGCTACCAGGGAAGCCCAATAGTGTTGATTATAATCTATAATGGGATGTAAGTCAAATGTCCCTCACAGATTGTGAAGAGTGGCGGCCACAGAGACAAGCCCTGCAGGTGACAGACCCTCACACCCAATTTACACATGAGATCACTGAAGTTTGAGAGTCAAGACTGTTGCCCAGCCTTGGTATAAACATCTGTAAAACATGCTTCTGCAGAACTGTCTCCTTCCTACTGAGCACAAAGTCTGAGCTGCAGATGGGGAAGAGACCTGAGTGGCTGGCTGTTCCCTAGTTGGGTAGTGACTGGTGCAATTGCCTGAATGTATATATGCCCCCACTTTCAGCCTGAAATCCTAACCTCCCCCAAAGAAATTGTGTTGGGAGGTGGGGCCTTTAGAGGTGATTAGATCTGGAGAGCAGAGATCGTAATGGGATCAGTGCCCCTGAAAAGAGGCCCAGCAGAGAGCCATCTCTGCTTCTGCCATGTGAGCTTACAGCTAGAAAACACCACTTTTGAAGTAGAAACCTGTCTCTCACCAGCCACTAGAAATAAATGACTGTAGTTTATAGGGCACTCAATTTATGGTATTTTGTTACAGCAGCCTGAACAGAGAACACTGGTACCAAGAAGTGGGGGTTCTGCTGTAACCGATATCTAAAAATGTGCAAGCTGCTTTGGAACTGGGTGACTGGTAGACACTGAAAGAGCTTTGCAGGTGCATGCTAGGAAAAGCCTACACTGCCTGTGAACCCACCATTAAGCGCGATTCTGATGAGGACCCAGAAAGAAAAGAAGTTTGCTGCAGAGGCCAAGTCACTGGAAGAATGACCCGCAGGCATTCTGGAGCTCATCAGGGCTGTCTTCTCATCACAGGCCCAGAGGGCTAGGGATTGGGTGGGAGGAGGATTTCAGAAGAGGGGCCTTCCCTGCAGGACTCTGCTCTCCACACAAGGTTGGCGGATCCATGCTGCTCCACAGGGCTCTAGCAGCACACTGCAACCCGCCAAGCTGTGTGTGTGGTGGGTGGGAGTTGTGGAGAGGGCATGACTGCCTCTACCAGGAACTTGGTGGAGCTGCAGGAGCACCATCCAGCCAGAGGGCCACCAGACAAGTAGAGCCACCCGCGTGAGGTTCCAGTCCAGGAGCGCCTGGCAAAGCGATGGGAGCATCACAGAGTCTTGGGGCCCAGCTCCTGCCCAGCAAAGCTTTCAGGGGCAAGAAAGCCACCCTGTGTGTCCAGAAGGCATCCCTCCCCACACACACAGACCCAGGATGCCTGGAAGGTAGAGTATCTAGCCAAAGAGGATTATTTTGGAGCCTTAAGGTTTTGGACTTGTTGGGGACCTTTCTTTTCTATTTCGCCCTTTTGGAATGGGAGTGTCTGTCCTGTGCCTGTCTCACCACTGTATCTTTTTAAATATCTATTTGTTAATTTATTTGGCTATACCAATTCTTATTTGTAGCATGTGGGATCTATTAATAGTTCCCTGACCAGGGACTGAACCCATGCACCCTGCATTGGGAGAACAAAGTCTTAACCACTGGACTGCCAGGGAGGTCCCTAGCACTGTATCTTGAAAACACATAACAGGTTTGATTTCACAGCTGGAAAGGAACTTGCCTCAAAATAAATTGTACTTCGAGGTTCACTCATAATGTTTAGGTGAGACTTTGGGCTATAGACTTTTGGGTTGATGTTGCAGGAGTTAAGACTTTGGGAGCTCTTGAACACATTTTGCATGTGTGAAGGACATGCATTTTGGGAAACCAGGAGTAGAATGCAATGGACTGAATGTTCATATCCCTCCAAAATTGACTAAGAAAGCTGGTACTGGAGTTCTCCAGGTCTGGGTTTTCATCTCAGCACTACTGTGTTACCTCTAGCAAGAGACTCTCATTTTCTGAGCCTCAGTGTGCCCATTCTGTAAAACGGGTATAATAGTAGTGGGTAAAGGAAGAACTGTACAAAAAAGAGCTTCATGACCCAGATAATCACGATGGTGTGATCACTCACCTAGAGCCAGACATCCTGGAATGTGAAGTCAGGTAGGCCTTAAAAAGCATCACTACGAACAAAGCTAGTGGAGGTGATGGAATTATAGTTGAGCTGTTTCAAATCTTGTGATGATGCTGTGAAAGTGCTGCACTCAATATGCCAGCAAATTTGGAAAACTCAGCAGTGGCCACAGGACTGGAAAAGGTCAGTTTTCATTCCAGTCCCAAAGAAAGGCAATGCCAAAGAATGCTCAAACTACCGCACAATTGCACTCATCTCACATGCTAGTAAAGTAATGCTCAAAATTCTCCAAGCCAGGCTTTAGCAGTACGTGAACCGTGAACTTCCAGATGTTCAAGCTGGTTTTAGAAAAGGCAGAGGAACCAGAGATCAAATTGCCAACATCCGCTGGATCATCGAAAAAGCAAGACAGTTCCAGAAAAACATCTATTTCTGCTTTCTTGACTATGCCAAAGCCTTTGACTGTGTGGATCACAATAAACTGTGGAAAATTCTGAAAGAGATGGGAATACCAGACTACCTGACCTGCCTCTTGAGAAACCTATATGCAGGTCAGGAAGCAACAGTTAGAACTGGACATGGAACAACAGACTGGTTCCAAATAGGAAAAGGAGTACGTCAAGGCTGCATATGGTTACCTTGCTTATTTAACTTATATGCAGAGTACATCATCAGAAACGCTGGGCTGAAGGAAGCACAAGCTGGAACCATAATTGCCGGGAGAAATATCAAAAAGCTCAGACATGCAGATGACACCACCCTTATGGCAGAAAGTGATAGATGGGAATACCAGACTACCTGACCAGCCTCTTGAGAAACCTATATGCAGGTCAGGAAGCAACAGTTAGAACTGGACATGGAACAACAGACTGGTTCCAAATAGGAAAAGGAGTACATCAAGGCTGTATATTGTCATCCTGCTTATTTAACTTCTATGCAGAGTACATCATGAGAAACGCTGGGCTGGGAGAAGCACAAGCTGGAATCAAGATTTCCAGGAGAAATATCAATAACCTCAGATGACACCACCCTTATGGCAGAAGGTGAAGAGGAACTAAAAAGCCTCTTGATGAAAGTGAAAGAGGAGAGTGAAAAAGTTGGCTTAAAGCTTAACATTCAGAAAATGAAGATCATGGCATCCGGTCCCATCACTTCCTGGGAAATAGATGGGGAAACAGTGGAAATAGTGTCAGACTTTATTTTGGGGGGCTCCAAAATCACTGCAGATGGTGATTGCAGCCATGAAATTAAAAGATGCTTACTCCTTGGAAGAAAAGTTATGACCAACCTAGATAGCATATTGACAAGCAGAGATATTACATTGCCAACAAAGATCCGTCTAGTCAAGGCTATGGTTTTTCCAGTGGTCATGTGTGGATGTGAGAGTTGGACTGTGAAGAAAGCTGAGTGCCGAAGAATTGATGCTTTTGAACTGTGGTGTTGGAGAAGACTGTTGAGAGTCCCTTGGACTGCAAGGAGATCCAACCAGTCCATTCTAAAGGAGATGATCGGTCCTGGGTGTTCATTGGAAGGACTGATACTGAGGCTGAAACTCCAATACTATGGCCACCTCATGTGAAGAGTTGACTCATTGGAAAAGACGCTGATGCTGGGACAGATTGGGGGCAGGAGGAGAAGGGGACGACAAAGGATGAGATGGCTGGATGACATTCCCGACTCGATGCACTTGAGTTTGAGTCAACTCTGGGAGTTGGTGATGGACAGGGAGGCCAAGCATGCTGCGATTCATGGGATCACAAAGAGTCAGACATGACTGAGCGATTGAACTGAACTGAACTGAAGAGAGAGAGAAACCTGGCATGCTGCAGTCCAGGGGAGTCACAAAAAGTTGAACACAACTGGGCGACTGAACAACAACAACAACTTCATTAAAACTCAATTCAACAAAAAATCCTCAAAGGATTTTTATAGACATAGACATGATATTCTAAAGTTAATATATAAAGGCAAAAATAGCTAGCACAATGTTGAAAAATAACAATGAAATGGAAAGAATTACATTTTAAAGCTTAAAATAGGGACTTCCCTGGTGCTTCACTGGTTAAGACTCCGAGATTCCAATGCAGGGGGTGTGCATGCATTTGATCCCTGGTCAGTGAAGCAAGATCCTACACAAGAAGTAAGATCCCACGTGCTCTGTGGTAAAGACAAAAAAAAAAAAAAGGCTAAAATAACCCAGTGAAAATGAAAAGTGAAAATTGCTGTCGCGTCTGACTCTTTCCAACCGCATGGACTATACAGTCCATGGAATTCTCTAGGCCAGAATACTGGAATGGGTAGCCTTTCCCTTCTCCAGGGGATCTTCCCAACCCAGGGATTGAAGCCAGGTCTTTTGCATTTCAGGTGGATTCTTTATCAGCTGAGCCACAAGGGAAGCCCTAAATAACCCAGACAGTGTGCTATTGGTGAACATTTAGATACACAGATAGAGAGAAAAATGAAGATTTGACTTTTGACATTGGTTTAGTGGAGGAAGGATAATATTTCCATCAGTGATATTGGAATAATTCTATATCCATATGCAAAAAAAATGAACTTCATGCCTTATATTTTAAAGTTAAGTCAAATGGATTACAGAGACAACATTAAGAACTTTTGTACATCAAAGGACACTCTCAAGAGGATGAAAAGACAACCCACAGAATAAGAGAAAATATTTCATATAAATATTCATAATCATATACCAAGTTTAAAAATGGGCAAAGGGCTTACCTTGACATCTCTCCAATAAGATATACAGTTAGCAGTAAGCCCGTGAAAAGATGCTCAGTATTGCTAGTCATAAGGGAAATGTAAACCAAGCCCAGTATGAGATACCACTTCACATTAATTAGAATGGATACTTTTTTTTAATGGAAAATAAAAAGTTTTGGTGAGAATGTGGAGAAATTAGAACACTGCAATTGTAAAATGGTGCAGCAACTGTGGAAATAATGAAAATGGTTAATTTTATATTTTATGAATTTAAAATCAATAAAAATGGAATGTCATCAAAATGAAAACCTTCACACTGTGAAAGAAACTATTAAGAGAATGAACAGATAAACCACAGACTGGAAGAAATTATTTACAAAAATTATATGTGGCAAGGACTTGTTTCCAGAATATGTTGGAAACCGAACCCAGTAAGAAGACAAACAAACCAATCAAGATATGGATGGGCAAAATAAACATTTCACCAGAGAAGATATATGAGTGTCTAATTAGCATGTGAAAGATGTTGCATGTCATTAGTCAATTTGGAAAAGTAAATTAAAACCACATTGAGAGGCCATTATATCCTCATTCAAATCACTATAATTAAAAGAACTCTTGGGATTAAGCCAAGAGTTAATACACTACCAAGTGTATTTCCAACACACAGCAGGGACAAGGGAAAAATGCCCATGGGGTTCTACCAAACTCAGCGGACCTGCTCCAAAGCGGACATTGGCTAGAACTCCACTGACTCCTATTTACTCCCTTGCCCTACAGGCTCCGGTCCTTTAGTGGCCATGGATCTCAGGTTATCAAAGTCAACTGGAAATCTGTGGGCAAATTTTCTCCAAATTTTAGGTATTTCCCAAAGCTTAATTATCCAGGTTAATAGCCATAGGTCCCAGTTGGGAGAAGCCCAGAAGGAATCATTACCATATTCAGTTGCCATTCATCACCAGGGCCATCTTCCAGTCTCTTTTTTTATATTTTAATTTTTATTTTTTGGCCATGCTGCAGTGCTTGCAAGATCTTAGTTCCCTGACTAGGGACTGAACCCTATGGCAATAAAAATGCCAGGTTCTAACTGCTGGACCGCCAGGGTTCCCTCCAGTCTCTTCTTAGTCGATGGATTCTGGGTTCAAAAACTGGCTCTGTGTAGAAATAGGCAAGGGGGATTCTCCAGTGGCTCAGCGGTAAAGAATCCAGCCACGGTGCAGGAGACGCAGTAGATGAAGGTTTGATTCTTGGGTCAAGAACACCACCTGGAGGAGGAAATGGCAACCCACTCCAGTATTCTTGCCTGGGAAATCCCATGGATAGAGGAGCCTGGTGGGCTACAGTCCATGGGGTTACAAAGATTTGCACACGACTGAGCATGCATGTGACTTCATCATCGTCATCCTGGATTTCTCAGTTTGAGTACTGCTCTTGCTGGCTAACCAACTGTTTTGTCCGTGGCCATGCCAAAATGTTTCTATCACCATCTCCATAGCTCCCTTCTGCTCTGATCCGTTGCTGGCTGCCACATCAGCCTTAGGTGCTTGCAGGGATTATTGCAACCCCCCGCAGTTCAGGTGGTAAATGCTACCACTTATTATTTATTGCTTTGTAGTCCTTCCTGGCCCATTATTGAAAGAGCCCTTGCGTAGGAGGAAAGATTCCCACTATTGCTCCGGAAATTTGTAAAGTAAGTGTACAAAGGGACCCCCTGGAGGTCTTCAAGAAGGTTGGGCAGTGGGTGGCTTTTCCATTAGGTGTTTATGCACTGCCCCCAGGTGGCCACATCCTGAACTTCATCCTTATTTCTTGAGTGGAGGAGGTTGGCTCTTCAGATTCTGTCTCTGCCTGAAGAACCTCCAACCTCACGCTGCTGGAACATACCCCCCATCCCACTGGCCAGTGTGACCTGGGGCAGGTTATGTAACCCTTCTGGGTCTCAGGGTTAGGTTCCTTGTAAAATGGGGTGAAAGTGAAAGTGAAGTCGCTCAGTCGTGTCTGACTCTTTGCGACCCCCTGGACTGTAGGCTACCAGGCTCCTCTGTCCATGGGATTTTACAAGCAATAGTACTGGAGTGGATTGCCATTTCCTTCTCCAGGGGATCTTCCCGACCTAGGGATCGAAGAATCCAGGTCTCTCGCATTGTAGACAGACGCTTTACCGTCTAAACCACCAGGAAAGTCCTAAAATGGGGGTAATGATAGTGAATTAAATGAGATGATGAAATTATACATCTAAATTCCTGGTTTAAAGGAGAAGGAAATGGCAATTCACTTCAGTATTCTTACCTGGATGATTCCATGGACAGAGGAGCCTGGCAGGCTACAGTCCACGGGGTCTCAAAGGGTTGAACATGACCGAAGCAACTGAGCACAAACTAAGGATGCAATAAACATTAGCTGCCACTAGTGGTAAAGAATCCCCCTACCCGTGCAGGAGGTGTAAGAAACGCAGGCTCGATCCCTGGGTGGGGAAGATCCCCTGCAAGAGGGCAGGGCAACTCATGACAGTATTCTTACCTGGAGAATCCCGTGGACGGAGGGGCCTAGCAGGCTACAGTCCACAGGGCTGCAAAAAGTCAGACACGACCGACGCAACTTAGCATGCATGCATGGTGCTGGCAAGCTTAGTTCTTTTCTCTCTAAATAGGGAGACACCTCTGCAGAATCCATATTCAATATGAGGCCACCTCCTTTTCAAGGCTCCTTGAAAAATCTTCTGCTGGGCTCTTTTAAAAATTTATTTGTTTATTTATACTTATTTTTGGTTGTGCTGGGTCTTGGCTGCTGCGTGCAGCAGCAAGTGTGGCAAGTGTGTCACGGTGCACAGGCTTCTCATTGCGGTGGCTTCTCTTGTTGCGGAGCATGGGGCTCTAGGAGTGTGACTTCAGTAGCTGTGGCTCAGGGGCTTAGTTGCACTTTGGCATGTGGGATCTTCCAGGAGCAGGGATCAAACCTGTGCCCTATATTGACAGACAGATTCTTTACCACTGGCCCATCAGGGAAGTCACTCTGCTTGGTTCTTTCTGGCTTGACTGGACCACAGAGTTGAGTAAAAGGATAAGAATTGCTCAAATGATGCAACACTGGCTCAGAGCTGATTTTGAGATTGTTTAGAAATCTCTTACCAGGGCTTCCTTGGTGCTCCAGTGGTTAAGGATCTGTCTGCCAGTGCAGGGGACACGGGTTTGATCCTGGCTGGAGAAGATCCCACATGTAATGGGCAACTAAACCCATGCACCACAACTGCAGAGCCCTGGGGACCGTGCTCAGCAATAAGAGAAGTCGCTGTGATGAGAAGCCTGTGCGCCACCACTAGGGAGTAGTCCCTGCTTGCCAGAACTCGAGAAGACCCACAAAGGCAGCAAGGATCTAGCGCAGCCAAATATAAATAGATATATACCAAAATCTCTCACCAGACAGTGCCTCTTAGAGCCGGAAGGACGGAATTCTCCATGGGTGGGGTCATGGAAGCATGCATTTGCCCCATACCTCTCCTCACTGGACCCATGGTTGGGGCTTCTTGCTGTGAAACTGCCAGGTGACTTCACAGACTTGATGCCTGCTCACTGACACAGCTGGTCTATTCATCTCCGGATCTCACAGAGCAGGAGAGTCAGACTCAGAGGAAAGATGTTGCAGATTCATTCACTTCCCAGCCCTCCGTGCCTCTTCGTCACCATGGAGTCCATTCACAATGGCCCTGCAGCCCTGCCAGAACCTCCATCCCTCCCATGGCTGCGGAATTGATCCCTCCCACCACGGACAAGCAGAAACTTTGCAAGACCTGCTGCCTTAGCTTCACAGGAATGGGACAAGCCTGTCCACCTCGAGGATGGAAGAGGCAGCTGAATGGTCAGGCTGGCGAATGAAGAAGGCCTAGGTGACGCGCCGTGACCTTAGTGATCCTCATAGTGATGACCTCCAGCCTCTGGAAACATCAGGGGCAATTTGAGAGGCAATAGCCCTGGAGCCTCAGACGGTAAAGAATCTGCCTGCAGTGTGGGGGACCCAGGTTCGACCCCTGGGTTGGGAAGAGCCCGTGGAGGAGGGCATGGCAACCCACTCTAGTACTCTTGCCTGGGGAATCCCATGGACAGAGGAGCCTGGGGGCTACAGTCCATAGGGTCTCGAAGAGTTGGATAAGACTCAAGTGACTTAGCATGCCTGCATGTCTTGTTAGCTATCATGCCAGATGAATTTTCCTTTGTCTAATTCGAGTCAGACCACCTGGTCAGTTTCTCGGCTCTAGCAGCGGTGGAGCCTGGGGAAATTTGTTTCATCCCTGCTCTTCAGTGTCAAGCATTCCCCAGGCAGCAGTATGGTAGCTGACAGGGCAATGAGGATCACCGCTTCAGCTGCCAGGCTGGCTGGCCACACTTCCACGTCTTGGGCTGCAAGGAGGTACTGAGCCCATGTGATTTAGATCGAACATTACACACATGGACAGAAAAAGCAAAATCAGCGTGGTGTCAGCAACTGGTGTCCCTACAGGACAACCCCGAGCTGATGGTTTGAGTGACAGATGGCAGGGGCGGTGGGCTGCTCTGCTGTGCAGAAGACCAGACTCAACTTGAGCCAAGCAGTTTTATGAACTGACTCAGGGGCTGCAGATGCATCCTTCTGAAAGCCAAAGAGACAGGTAGGAACCAGGGCGTGGATGAGAAATGGACTCACAGCAGGCTCCTGAATGGTAGAGAGGCCCAAGTAGCTCAGGGGTAAAGAACTGGCCTGCCAGGAGTAGATGCAGGGTTTGATTGCTGGGTCAGGAAGATCCCCTGGAGAAGAAAATGGTGACCCACTCCAGTACTCTGCCTGGAAGATTTCATGCACTGAGAAGGCTGGTGGGCCGCAGTCCATGGGGTCGCAAAGAGTTGGATGTGGCTTAGGGACTAAATAACAATAACAGGTTAGAAAGGGCCTTAGGGCAGCAACTCTCTAGGCAACTCACCTCCTGTTGACCTAAGTTACTGCAGGATGATCCTGTGAGACACAAGTTGGAGTATAGTTGAGGGGCACCAGGGCAGAGCTTCTGCTGGGCACTTAGTTTCATCATCTGTAATATAGGGATAAAAGACTCTCTAACACAGGTATATACATATATATATTTAGAGAACGTTCACATACCATTTCCATCTTAAAGTATACATTTAAGTGCTTTAGTATATTCACAGAATTGTGCAACTGTCGCCACTACCTAATTCTGAACATTCTCTTCACTTCAAAAACTCTGAGGACTTCCTTGATGGCCCAGTGGCTAGGACTCTGTGCTCCCAATGCAGAGGGCCCAGGTTTGGTCCCTGGTCAGGAAACTAGACCCCGCATGCTACAACTAAGCCTTCACATGCCGCCACAAAGATCAAACAGCCCACATGCCACAAGTAAGACCCGATGCAGCCAAATAAACAAACATTAATAACAAAAGAAAACAGAAAGAAACTGCACTCATTAGCTGTCACTCTCCATTCTCCTGTCTCCCTGGCCCCTGGTGACCGCTAATCCACTTTCTGTCTCTGTGGATTTGTCTGTTATGGTCATTCATTTAAATGGAATTATACAACATACGGCCTTTTGTGTCTAGCTTCTTTCATTTGCCTCAAAGTTTTTAAGGCCCATCCAAGTAGTTGCGTGTGTCAGAACGCCATTCTTCTTTACGGTCAAATGATACTCTACCGCACAGATATATCCTGTTTTATTTATCCATTCATCACTTAAAGGACATTTGGTTTGCTTCTACTTTCTTGTTATTATGAGTAATGCTGCCCTGAACACTCATGTATACGTTTTTGTGTGAACAAATGTTTTTAATTTTCTTGAGTATATACCTAGGAGTGGAACTGATGGGTCCTATGGAGAAGGAAATGGCAATCCACTCCAGTATTCTTGCCTGGGAAATCCATGGACAGAGTTGCTTGGTGGGCTACAGTCCATGGGGTTGCAAAAGAATCAGACACAACTGAGTGACTAAACAACAACAATGGTAACTATCTTTTGAGAAACTGCCAAACTCTTATCCACAATAACTGAGTATTTTATATTGGTGTGAACCTTTAAAATAATAAAAATCACTCTTAATAGCATGTGGCCCTCAATTGTCATCCTTTCATCCCATA
Organism: Madoqua kirkii; assembly: GCA_006408675.1. Lineage (NCBI taxonomy): Eukaryota > Metazoa > Chordata > Mammalia > Artiodactyla > Bovidae > Madoqua > Madoqua kirkii. The sequence goes on from SJYC01103243.1 coordinate 63,572, forward strand.
AATATTTATGGAGCAACTATTATGTGCTGAGCATCATTGTAATGCAGGGATTTAGTGACAAATAACATTGACAGAAAGCTGGGACTCATGTGTGTGCATGTATATATGTTTATGCACAGGGGTATGTATGTATGTGTATATATATGTGTGTATGTATATGAGTATATGTTTAGGTATGTGTGTGTGTGTCTATTTATGTATGTATGTGTGTATGAATGTATCTGTGTGTATATACACACATGTATGTATATATTCAGTTCAGTTCAGTTCAGTTCTGTCGCTCAGTCATGTCCGACTCTTTGCAACCCCATGAATTGCAGCACGCCAGGCCTTCCTGTTCATCACCAACTCCCGTAGTTTACCCAAACTTATGTATATATTAGGTCGGAGCAAAAGTAATTGCGGCCTTGCATTGTTGAATTTTTCTGTTTGATATTGGAATATATTCTTAAATAAATGTGATGATGTTATACATTATTTTAATGTGCATTTCTTGCTTTATTTTTTTTTTTTGCTAATGACTTACTACTTGCTGTTTTTTAATATTTATCTTAGACCAGGGAAATGATGTTAGACAAAAATCTAATTCAAACAATTTTATTATTTGAGTTCAAAATGGGTTGTAAAGCAGTGGAGACAACTTACAACATCAACAATGCATTTGGCCCAGCAACTGCTAACAAACATACAGTGCAGTGGTGGTTCAAGAAGTTTTGCAAAGGAGATGAGAGCCTTGAAGATGAGGAGTGCAGTGGCCACCCATCGGAAGTTGACAATGACCAACTGAGAGCTATCATTGAAGCTGATCCTCCTACAACTACAGGAGAAGTTGCCGAAGAACTCAGTGTTGACCATTCTGTGGTTGTTTGGCCTTTGAAGCAAGCTGGAAAGGTGAAAAAGCTTGATAGGTGACTGCCTCCTGAGCAGACAGCAAATTTAAAAAATTGTTGTTTTGAAGTGTTATCTTCGTTTATTCTACCCAACAACAATGCATCATTTCTCAGTTTGATTGTGACGTGCGATGAAAAGTGGATTTTTACAATTGGTGACGACCAGGTTAGTGGATAGAGCGAGAAGTTTCAAAGCACTTCCCAAAGCCAAACTTTCACCAAAAACAGGTCATGGTCGCTGGTTGGTGGTCTGCCCAGTTCTTCTCTATGACAACGCCCGACTGCATGCGACACGACCAAGGCCTCAAAAGATGAATGAGTTGGGCTACAAAGTTTTGCTTCGTCTGCCGTATTCACCTGACCTCTTGCCAACCGACTATCGCTTCTTCAAGCATCTGGAAAACTTTTGGCAGGAAAAATGCTTCCATAACTAGTAGGAGGCAGAAAACGCTTTCCAAGAGTTCGTTGAATACCAAAGCATAGATTTTTACACTATAGGAATAAACAAACTTATTTCTCATTGGCAAAAATGTGTTGGTTTTAATGGTTCCTATTTTGATCAATAAAGATGTATTTGAGCCGAGTTATAAAGATTTTAAAACTCATGGTCCAAAACTGTGACCACTTTTGTACTAAGCTAATATATGTGTGTTTAGGTGTGTGCATGTGTGCATATGTGTATGTGTGTGTGTGTGTGTGTGTGTGTGTGTGTTTGTATGAGCGGGAGTCAGATGACAGGAGTGTTGGGGAAACAATGAAGGCAGGCAGGGACTAGGGGAGTCTGGGGTGCGGAAATCGCTGTTTTTAGCTGAAGGATCAGGAAAGGTCTCACAGACAAAGAGGAGGAAGTGAGGGGAGGCGGACCTTCCAAGAGAAGGAACTACGAAGGCAAAAGTCCCCTGAGGACAGGGAGGTGGCCTGCAAGTCTGAGGCCAGGGAGGAAAGAGAGCAGCGAGGATGAGCACAGGAGAGTGAGGCTAACCACACCCTGCAGGGCCCCTGGCCGTGGCAAGTACTCTGCCTTCATTCTGAGAGAGAAGGGAGCCCTGGGGGGATTTGAAGGGACCACATCTCCCCTGGTTCTAACAAGGTGTCCCAGCCGCTGCACTGAGGACCGATCCTGAGGAGATGGGGATGCTGGTGGGAAGATCACGGCAATGGCCTCTCGGGAGGTGGTGGTGGCCTGGGCCCAGGCAGCCGTGGAGATGGTGAGGAAGGGTCAGCTCCTGGGCAAGCTGTGGGGTTAGAGTCAGCAGGATTTACAGATGAGATGGCTGTGGAGGCACACAGGGTGAAGGCGATGTGAGGACGGAGGCAGAGGCTGGAGCAATGCGGCCACAAGCCAAGGAATGCCTGGAACCCCCAGAGCTGGAAGAGGCAAGGAAGGGGCCAGAGCACCTCCAGAGGCAGTGTGGTGGCTGACACTGGCTTTGCGATCCCCGGTTTCAGGAAGAAGTGTGAGACTATACGTTTCCGTTACTTTAAGCTACCCAGTTTGTGGTATTTTGTTATGACAGCCTCATGGCACCTGGAGTGCCCTGGTAGGCACTTGAAAAA
>SJYC01103245.1:0-10185 GCA_006408675.1 Madoqua kirkii
ACACTCAGCCCTCCGGCTTTTCTCTACTCCCTTTCAGTATTCACTCACTGTGCCCTTTGTGGATATATCCTTTTACTCTTCCTTGAAGACAGACTATCTTTGCATTCAGAGATACCTAAGAGAGTGATTTTATCATTTATCCAAACATATCCACTAACTGCTGCTCTGTGTCAGGTATCTTCTAGATTCTGAGGATACAGTAGTCAATATGGACCCAAAGTCACTGGGTCATGGCTTACATGGAGCTTACAGTTTGGCGGGAAAGCATCCATTAAAGAAATACAAGTTTTTAAACATCAATTGAAAAGCATGAGACTCAAAGGACAGGTTTTCAAGAGTATATATTTGGGAGACCTAACTTGGGTGGGTGTATGGGTGGGCCAGGTGTTTGGCAATGCCACTCGATGGGTGAAATACTAGAACTCAGACTTGAAGGGGCAGAGCCAGAGGGGCGCTGGAGTAGGGTGAGTGAAGGCTCTGAGGGAGGTGGAGTACTGTGGCCACATAAAGGAGAGGAAAAACGCCTGGACTAGAGCCAGTGGAGTCAGTGGGAAACAGGAGACAGACAGTTCCTGACCTCTGGAGAGGCCAGATTCTATAGGCCTCTTGCTGTGTTCAGTTGCTCAGTCATGTCTGACCCTTTGCGTCCCCGTGGACTGTAGCTTACCAGGCTCTGATGTCCATGGAATTTTCCAGGCAAGAATACTAGAGCAGGTTGCCATTTCCTATTCCAGGGGATCTCCCCAACCCAGGGATTGAACCCGCATCTCTTGTGTCTCCTGCACCAGCAGGCAGGTTCTTTACCACTAGTGGCACCTGGGAAGCCTCACAGGTCTCTCAAGCATTTTGAAAGTTTTCTTAAGAAAGATGTAAGTCATTAAAGTTTGAAACAGTGAACTAACATCATCCAACTTTTTTTTGCTGCTCAAAGGCATAGAAAATGCTAGCTAAATTAATACATACATATACACATATAAGTACATACACATATATAAGCACACACACATACACTAACAATAATAAGGAAAAACTCTAGGGAAAATGCAACATAGCATACTATGCAAATGACAGGAAGCCTATTTGTTAGTTCCTAACTACTGATAAGAGGAGTATGTATTATGTAAATATCCAATTAAAGTTTATCTGAAAAAAAATGAAAAAAAAAGTTTATCTGATAAATTAAGAAATTACATAGTATCAAAGGGTTAAAAAATAGAAGGTGTTGGCCAACACATCACTACTGAGACTGACATATAAATCGTTGTGTTTAGAGTAACATAACAGTTGTGATTGGAAAATTTTGAGATTGATGTGTAAATTTTGGACTGTCAGTATTATTACTGGATATTCATAGTCTGCACACACAGATGTTAATTAGATCAAGTTCCAGCCCTACCTCATATTCAGCTCTCAGCATCATTTATCATGCAGAAACGATGTATAAGAAACTGGGAGATTAAGCAGAGAAAAAGAAAGTAAATATAGTGATAAGACATGGTTCCTAACCCTCACTGAATTTATAAACTAGTGTTTGGAGACAGATAAATAATAGCGGAGCAATAGTAGCAGGAACTAATGTTTAGTGAACTCTTACAATGAACCAGGCATGGAGCTAAGTGTTTTACAAGCACTGTCTTATTTACTCCTCTCAATAGCCCTATGATGCATATATGCTATCAGTAACTCCTTTTTACACATGATGAAATTCACCTCAGGGAGGTCTATTGACTTTCTCAATGCCATTTTCACAGTAAGTGGCAGATTCAGGATTTGAACCTGGGTACCCTTACCACTCCTCCAGATTACAAAAGCATGAATTTAACCCGGTTTTCTTAATCAGAAAAGAATGACTCTTCCTAAAGGAAAGGAGACTAGAAATTGAAACCACCAGACAAACTTTGTCTTATACTATCGTATCTTCTATCTATTCTCCTGATGTTTCATTCATCTTCCTTAAAAAATTCTTTACTCACCTCTAAGTGGCCTATGCCCTGTCTCCCCTTCCCCGATTAAGATACTGTGTAAGTTCTCAAATCTCACTGATTGTTTGGGCATTCACTGTTTTTCTTTCTATGATGTCATAAGGGGTGTGCTTAGTAGCTCAACTGTGTCTGACTCTTTGCTACTCCATAGACTGAATGTAGCCCACCAGACTCCTCTGTCCATGGAATTTTCCAGACAAGAATACTGGAGCAGGTTGCCATTTCCTACTCCAGGAGATCATTAAATCTTAATAAATGTGTATATTTTACCTTCATGGGCTTTTCAAGTGGTGCTAGTGGTAAAGAACCTTCCTGCCAATTCAGGAGATGTAAGAGACACAGGTTCGATCCCTGGGTTAGAAAGATCCCCTGGAGGAGGGCACAGCAACCCACTCCAGTATTCTTGCATGAAAACTCTCCATGGACAAAGGAGCTGGGCAGGCTAGAGTCCAAAGGGCAGCGAAGAATCTGGCCTGACTGAAGCCCGCGTGCATACCTTACCTTCATGGTGACCTGTCTCATGTCAGTTTTACAGACTCAGCTGCTGAATCCAGGAGCATGGAAGGTGAGTTTCCTTCCCTATACTTGGAAAGGTGTTGAATGCATGATTAGGTTTTCATGTTTTCTTTGGAGGTAATGGCTAATCAATGGTTTTCATTCAGAGGAGCAATATGATCTCACCTGTTTGCAGAAATCTTGCTCTGGCAGCAGAGGGAAAGATGGTTTGGAGAGCTGAGACATTGAACCCTGGGAGAGCATCTAGACAGCCAATGACGTAGCATGTGAACAGAGCAGAAGATGGATATAGGAAATATGGAGGGGGTGGAGTCCATGGGACATGGTGGCTGACTAGATGTTACTGGTTAGAGAGAGGGAAGTAGTGGGTTGGCCAAAACTTTCATTTGGCTTTTCTTGTAAGATGCTATGGAAAAATCTGAATAAACATTTGGGTGAACCCCATATTAAGGATACTTGAGTTCTCCTACCTGAGTAACTAGAGTGTATGTCTTGTGTATACTTGTTTTTTTAACAGAATTTGGGAGACAAGAAAGGGAACGTTATTTCGAGTGGGTAGAGCAGGCAGAGAGGTAGAATACTGAGTAGTTTTGAACAGACTGAGCTTGAGATAGCTAGGAAATACTGGGACGGTACTAACCAACAGGCAGTTGGAAATAATGGCTTCTTAGATAACTTGGAGTCAGCTTATATGGCAAGAATGAGAACTGCAAAGCCAAGGCAAATGGAGCAAAGATCTCCCCTTATCCATCCAGATCTGCATCAGGCCAGTGCCTCAGAAGTGCTCTCCAACATGCTGTGGGCTCAGTGAACACGCCCTTAGCCTGAATACAGTTGGCCCTGAAATGTTCCCTCCAAACAGAAACTATTCTGGTGTTATAACTTCAGGTAAAAGAGCGAAATATCAGATCTCCAAGCCTGTGCTAACAGTTTTCAATGATCTTAAAAGATCATTTTACTACAAATGGCAATGAAGCAAAATATGTAGTCAGTGTGAATTTTGATAAAGGGTATGTCCCTGAGGAATTAAGTTTTACTGTTTCAGGTAGTGACAGTGTAAGGGTATAAAGGACTTTGAGATATATTACTACATACTGTATACAGCTATGAAATTCGTTACAAATGGTGAGGCTGAATATCTGAGAATCCCCATTGCTCATTATTACTGGGCACTCTTTAGTTTTTTTATTTTTTAGTTTGTACTATACCAGGAAATTCTGCTACTCTGTCTGCGACTCAGAAATGAGTGTCTAGGTATTTGGGATTGATCGTTTACTATAAAGTGATTCCCTGAATTCTTTGGGGATTTAAGTTTTCAATTTTTCCTACATTTGTTTTCAAGTGCTGTTTCAAATTTGGGGATTAGTGTACTGAACTATAAATAGTTTTCAAGCATGCATTCTGAATTCAAGTGGTAGTTTCAAATTCAGTGGATAATACTTTATCATTTCTTACTTATCTTTCCTTAGCTAAAATCACCAATGAGGTAAAGAAGTGATAACAAAATGGAAAAAGCATTCCAAACCAAGTTTACTTATAAAGATAAAAGCTAGCTCTGTGTTTTTGAAAGACCTATGAACTGAGGCAAAGATTTAATCCTTTTTTTTTCATATAGGGAGTGTGATTTATTTCCCTCAATTGCAAAACAGAGCAAAAAGAGTAGAAATTCTATAAGGCTCCTCCCAGCTATAAAATGCTAGATTCCATAAATATTCAGCAGAAAGGGAAGCACTTGAGCAACGGTAAATACTTTAAGATTCCTATAATAGAAATACTTGAATATATTATTTAAGTTAGTTGCCCAATTTTATATTAAATCTTCTGATTCTCAATTGAAGGCAGTTGATGGTAAAATATATTTTGCCCATCTTTTGTATGTCCTATGATTTCTAAAACAAGGTAAGAATCTAGCAAGTGCAGGGTAGTCTCATCCTGATTTTAACCCCCGATAAACTATCCCAGATAATCATGATGATGTGATCACTTATCTAGAGCCAGACATCTTGGAATGTGAAGTCAAGTGAGCCTTAGAAAGCATCACTACGAACAAAGCTAGTGAAGGTGATGGAATTCCAGTGGAGCTGTTTCAAATCCTGAAAGATGATGCTGTGAAAGTGCTGCGCTCAATATGCCAGCAAATTTCGAAAACGCAGCAGTGGCCAGAGGACTGGAAAAGGTCAGTTTTCATTCCAATTCCAAAGAAAGGCAATGCCAAAGAATATTCAGACTACCACACAGTTGCACTCATCTCACATGCTATTAAAGTAATGCTAAAAATTCTCCAAGCCAGGTTTCAGCAATACGTGAACCATGAACTCCCTGATGTTCAAGCTGGTTTGAGAAAAGGCAGAGGAACCAGAGATCAAATTGCCAACATCCGCTGGATCATGGAAAAAGCAAGAGAGTTCCAGAAACACATCTATTTCTGACTTATTGACTATGCCAAAGCCTTTGACTGTGTGGATTTCAATAAACTGTGGAAAATTCTGAAAGAGATGGGAATACCAGACCACTTGACCTTCCTCCTGAGAAATCTGTATGCAGGTCAAGAAGCAACAGTTAGAACTGGAATTATTGACTATGCCAAAGCCTTTGACTGTGTGGATTTCAATAAACTGTGGAAAATTCTGAAAGAGATGGGAATACCAGACCACCTGACCTGCCTCTTGAGAAACCTATATGCAGGTCATGAAGCAACACTAGAACTGGACATGGAACAACAGACTGGTTCCAAATAGGAAAAGGAGTATGTCAAGGTTGTATATTGTCACCCTGCTTATTTAACTTCTATGCAGAGTACATCATGAGAAACGCTGGGCTGGAATAAACACAAGCTGGAATCAAGATTGCCGGGAGAAATATCAATAACCTCAGATATGCAGATGACACCACCCTTATGGCAGAAAGTGAAGAGGAACTAAAAAGCCTCTTGATGAAAGTGAAAGAGGAAAGTGAAAAAGTTGGCTTAAAGCTCAACATTCAGAAAACAAAGATCATGGCATGTGGTTCCATCGCTTCATGGGAAATAGATGGGGAGACAGTGGAAACAGTGTCATACTTTATTTTTTGGGGGGCTCCAAAATCGCTGCAGATGGTGACTGCAGCCATGAAATTAAAAGATGCTTACTCCTTGGAAGGAAAGTTATGACCAACCTAGATGGTATATTCAAATGCAGAGACATTACGTTGCCGACTAAGGTCCATCTAGTCAAGGCTATGGTTTTTCCTGTGGTCATGTATGGATGTGAGAGTTGGACTGTGAAGAAGGCTGAACACCGAAGAATTGATGCTTTTGAACTGTGGTGTTGGAGAAGACTCTTCAGAGTTCTTTGGACTGCAAGGAGATCCAACCAGTGCATTCTGAAGGAGATCAGCCGTGGGATTTCTTTGGAAGGAATGATGCTAAAGCTGAAACTCCAGTACTTTGGGCACCTCATGCGAAGAGTTGACTCATTGGGAAAGAGTCTGATGCTGGGAGGGATTGGGGGCAGGAGAAGGGGACGACTGAGGATGAGATCGATGGATGGCATCACGGATTCGATGGACTTGAGTCTGAGTGAACTCCGAGAGATGGTGATGGACAGGGAGGCCTGGCGTGCTGTGATTCATGGGGTCACAAAGAGTCGGACACAACTGAGTGACTGAACTGAACTGAAACTATCCCAGGTTGCGCAGTGGTAAAGAATTCCCCTGCAATGGAGGAGACTATGATGTGGAGACCTGGGTTCGATCCCTGGATTGGGAAGTTCCCTTGGAGAAGGGAATAGCAATCCCCTCTAGTGTTCTTGCTTGGAGAATCCCATGGACAGAGGAGCCTGGAGGCTACCATCCATGGGGTCACAAAGAGTTAGACAATGCAACAACAAACTATCTCAAAGATAGATATGTTACTCTGTAATGACATAATGGCATTTAAACACAACTGCTTATTTCTAACCCAGTTGCTTATTGACAACTCATACCTTTTCAGTCTGGGCTGTGTGTCATCCCTGGCATTAAATTTTTAACTCCTAGTTCTCTAAGCATTGAAGATCTATGCTCACTTCTCAGAATCTATCCACACCATCACCTTCCAGAAATTGTCTTTAGATGATCATGCAACCCTAATCCTAAATCTAATCTCTTCTTCACCTAGTAAAAATTTTCGCAAGGTTGAAAACAAGTTCATTTCAGGATATAAAGCACATTAATCTAACCCTTCAATCATGGCAGCCAAACATTTCAGATTGTTTCCCTGTATTTTTTCAATGTGGTCAGTTATTCTGGACCAACTCTAGGCTAGAAATTGTACTAGGAAATGTCATTTTGGCTACACTAGAATTTTCTGAGGCAAAGCTGTTTTTCTTGCGCCACATTTCTTTTACCTTTTAGCAACTCTTCATCTATTTTTTAAGGTTCACTAAATATGTATGTATGTGTTTATATGGATCCATGTATGTGTGTGTATACATACATATGTAAGAATTGATTACTTTTGCTGTATTGTTAATGGATGCTGTATTTTCTCTAGCATCAATGTTTGTCTTCAAAAGGAAATTACATTATTTAATGCAGAAAGACATTTTTAGATATTTTCTATGGAATAAGCTATTCAAATACAGTGGCATTAGTTTCAACCAACATTTCCTTTTCTTTTCTCTCCTTTGTTGGAAAGATAAAAATGTGCCCTGTGAACGTTTTCTGCTTTAGGAAAACAAACAGTAACAAAATAATTTCAGTAGCATTGCATTTGTGATGTGGATATAAACTAGGACTATGAATCTATCTTAAATGTGTTTGCTGTGTCTGGGTGTCTATGACATCTCAAAAAAACACATGATCTTAGGAATCATATAAATTTGAATATCAATGTGTTATTCAGAGCCAGCATTTGGACTAAGAAAAAGAAAAAAGGCAAGATTTCCAAAAGATATTTGCATTTCCATGTTCATTAAGCATCATTCACAATAGGCAAGAAGTGGAAACAATCTAAATGTCTCATGAATGAATGAATAATGAATATGTGGTATATACATACAATGGAATACTATTCAATCACTCAAAAGACAGAAGTCTGTCCTGGGCTGTAACATGGATGTAGCCCGGAGTATACTATACTAAGTCAAGTAACCCTGACACAGAGGGACAAATCCTGCACGGCACCATTTATGTGAAGTATCTAATAAAGTAGTCAAACTCCTAGAAAATAAATAGAATGATGGTTGCCAGGGGCTAAGGGGGGAAATAGGGGAGTTGCCTTACAATGCATATAGAATTTCAGTCAAACAAGACGGACAAATTTGTAGATTGTAAGTAGCGCTCGGGAAACTATCCTCAACAGGAAGCGCCTTTCCTTGTCACTTTAACAAAGCTGTATACTGTAACTAACTTTGAACCCAGCACCCCCATGCTCTACTCATCCCAGCCCCGGCACACCTTTCAATTCGGGTCTTTTAGTCACACCATGGATTCTTTACTGACTGAGCAACGAGGGAAGTCCAATCACACAATCCCTTGACTAATTCGGATCTTTTCATAGATCAAAGAAGTAGGGATAAAGAGTAAGTAAGTAACAGATGACCAGACCTCTTCACTAGCTTCCCCTTCAGTAATCTCATGAACAAACTAGGTGACCAAGCTGTGAACAAGAGAGCATCTAGAGGAAATCACGAGTCAACAGCCCGCACACAGGACTGCACACAGTGGGGATGGTGATGGCTCTGCACCTCTGTTTCAAGGTTTCACTGGGATGAGTTCCCGCCTTTCCTTTAAAACTTTCATGGCCAAGTATGATCTCTCAAGGTGCTTTTCCAGGCACACTGAGTCCACAGTCTCCCCAGATTGCCAGCATTTTGATTAAAGACAACTTTCCTCTCTACCAATGCTTGTGATTTTGTAAGTTTCGAGCATCAGGCCCCAATTCAATCGGTAACAGGATCTGCCATACTACGTTGTGCTTATAGTAAAGAATACTGTATTGTACATTTAAACTGTTAAGAGGGTAGATCTCATTTTTCACAATTTTTACCACAATTTTAAAAAGGGTAGACTTCTATTGAGGTCATTAACTCTCCACACAGACACACACATACACACACATAGACACACAGACACAAACACGCACACACACACACACACACACATGTAACGTATACATATACTGAATCTAAAATTTTGCTTGAATGTCTGAGTTCTCTGCAAAATTCAAGGTACAAAGGCCAATGGCTTTCTCCTCCCCTCCCCTCCACTCCCACTGTTCCAGGTCAAATTAGTATACAGACATTGCTTACAAGCCTAGAGGAAGAGAGTGTGTGTTTATAGGAATGAAGGGGACAGAAAAAATGCCAGTGGATGCAACTAGATAAACTTTGAGACTCACATTTTAGAGCTACTTGTGACAATGCAAGAGAAATATTCTAAGTGTTAGGCAGAGTTACCCAGGGAACAGCCAAGGATAACAGAAACATTCTGTGATGCTATGATTAAGCTGGCTCTAAGAAGAGAACCTGGCTGGCTCCCTGTGGTGTGCCCACCCCTGTGGGACAGCTGGGCGCCCTGGAAGACATGCTGCTGCCTGAAAATGCTGGAGCACTCATTGGCTGGCCTAAGGTAATTGAGATGCTCCCACTAAAGCTCTACACAGGGTGAAACAAGTGACGGAATAGGTTATATAGACCAGTGCCCAGTTAGTGAAAGTCTCAAAAACAAAACAGAAGCACTAATTGTTAATGTAGGCTTCTTTTGCACATTAGTACTTAAATCACTCTGATACATAAGATTCCGTGTTTGTTTGTTTTGAAGTGGGTACTTTCCCTGTAGCATCTCAGGGTATTCATTTTAGTGGCAGGGGGAGTAGCTGGGAGTGATTTTCACTCCTTTCTAGATACAAACAAAGATATATCTCTTTTATCCACAAATGCCCAGGCATTCTCAAGACATAAGAACGAAGTGTGCCAAAATGTTAGGCTGTTAGGTATTTTGCATAAAACACACATCCAGACACGTAATCACTGAATAACAGATAGCAGAGAAAAGAAAATCAGTTAGATCGCAGTGTGGGTGAGACAGACTCAGTAAGTTCTGTAAAGATGGAAACCTGGGCATAAGAGGCACCATACTGAGTAAGCAGATAGAATGTCTGATCTGATTCTTTCATCTTTACCGCTTATGACTTATCCTGTCTCTATAAATGCATTATTGCCTTTATCATAATGCCTTAAAGTTGCTTTTGGATAGAAAAGGGAGATGGAAAGAATATGTTTATGTAGTTATACATCTTGGGAAATATTTAGGAACAAAGACTTGTAATGATGCACAATGCTTCCTCACATTCATTAGTGGATGGAAATTAATTTAGATAAAACTATTCAAGTCCTGAGCTTCCCAGGTGGCTTTGCTAAAGAATCTGCCTGCCAATGTAGAAGACACAGGAGATGGGGGTTCCATCTCTGGGTCAGGAAGATCCCTTGGAGAAGGAAATGGCAACCTGCTCCACTATTCTTTCTTGGAAAATTTCATGGACTGAGGAGCCTGGCGAGCTACAGGCTAGGGGGCTGCAAATTGTTGGACATGAATGAGCGACTGAGTAAGCACGTGTGCCCTCAAGTACTAGTGAAAACAAATGATAGAATATTTATGTTATAATATTATTCAGCTTACAAAGAATTTTCCCATTAAAAATAAAATAAAAGTAGAAAATAAGGACAAT